>CAUYLG010006616.1:0-129111 GCA_963573385.1 Cacajao melanocephalus | reverse complement strand
TGGTTCTGTTTGTGTGGTGGGTTACATTTGCATATGTTGAAGGAGCCTTGCATCCCCGGGCTGAAGCATACTTGATCGTGATGGATAAGCTTTTTTTTGTGCTGTTGCAATCAGTTATTTTATTGAAGATTTTTGCAGCTGTGTTCCATGGATATTGGCCTGAAGTTTTCTTTTTTTGTTGACTCTCAGCCAGGTTTTGGTATCAGGATGATGTTGGTCTCATAAAATGATTTGGGAAAGATTCCCTCTTTATGGATTGTTTGGAATAGTTTCAGAAGGAGTGATACCAGCTTCTCTTTGTACGTCTGGTAGAATTCAGCTGTGAACCCATCTGGACCTGGTTTTTTTTTTTTGGTTGGTAGGCTATTAATTGCTGCCTCAACTTCAGCCCTTGTTATTGGTGTATTCAAGGTTTCAACTTCTTCCTGGTTTAGGCTTGGGAGGGTGCAAGTGTCCAGGAACTTATCCATTTCTTACAGGTTTATTGGTTTATGTGCATAGAGTTGTTTTTTGTAATCTCTGATGGTAGTTTGTATTTCTGTGGAATCTGTGGTAGTATCCCCTTTATCGTTTTTTATTGCATCTACTTGATTCTTCTCTCTTTTCTTTTTTATTATTCTGGCTAGTGGTCTGTCTATTTTGTTGATCTTTTCAAAAAACAGCTCTTGGATTTATAGATTTTTTTGAAGGGTTTTTTGGTCTCTGTCCCCTTCAGTTCTGCTCTGATCTTAGTTATTTCTTGTCTTCTGCTAGCTTTTGAGCTTTTTAAATTTTGCTCCTCTAGCTCTTTCAATTTTGATTATAAGGTGTTGATTTTAGATCTTTCCTTGCTCCTCATGTGGGCATTTATTGCTATGAATTTTCCTCTAGACACTGCTTTAAATGTCCCAGAGATTCTAGTGTGTTGTGTTTTCATTCTCATCGGTTTTGAAGAACATCTTTATTTCTGCCTTCATTTCATTATTTATCCAGTCAACATTCAAGAGACAGTTGTCCAGTTTCCATTAAATTGTGCGGTTCTGAGATAGTTTCTTAATCCTGGGTTCTAATTTGATTGCACTGTGGTCTGAGAGACTATTTGTTATGATTTCCATTCTTTTGCATTTGCTGAGGCATGATTTACTTCCAATTGTGTGGTCAATTTTAAAGTAGGTGTGATGTAGTGCTGAGAAGAATGTATATTCTGTGGATTTGGGATGGAGAGTTCTGTATATGTGTATTAGGTTTGCTTGGTCCAGATCTGAGTTCAAGTCCTGGATATCTTTGTTAATTTTCTGTCTTGTTGGTCTGTCTGGTATTGATAGTAGAGTGTTAAAGTCTCCCACTATTATTGTGTGGGAGTCTAAGTCTCTTTGTAGGTCATTAAGGACTTGCTTTACGTACCTGGGTGCTCCTGTATTGGGTGTGTATATATTTAGGATCATTAGCTCTTCTTATTGCATTGATCTTTTTACCATTATGTAATGCCCTTCTTTGTCTCTTTGGATCTTTATTGGTTTAAAGTCTATTTTATCAAGACTAGGATTGCAACTCCTGCTTTTTTTTGCTCTCCATTTACTTGGTAAATCTTCCTCCATCCCTTTATTTTGAGTTATTTTATGTGTGTCCTTGCACATGAGATGCATTTCCTGGATACAGCACACCGATGGGTTTTGACTTTTTATCCAATTTGCCAGTCTGTGTCTTTTGATTGGGGCACTTAGCCCACTTATATTTAAGGTTAATATTGTTATGTGTGAATATGATCCTGCCATTTTGATTCTAGTTGTTTGTTTTGCCCCTTAGTTGAGGCAGTTTCTTCAGTGTGTTGATGCTGTTTACCATTTGGTACATTTTTGGGGTGGCTGGTACTGGTTGTTTCTTTCTATGTTTACAGCTTCTTTCAGGAGCTCTTGTAAGGCAGGCCTGGTGGTAACAAAATCTCTCAGCAATTGATTGTCCATAAAAGATTTTCTTTCTCCTTCACTTATGAAACTTAGTTTGGCTTGATATGAAATTCTAGGTTGAAAATTCTTTTCTTTAAGGATGTTGAATATTGGCCCCAACTCTCTTCTGGCTTGTAGGGTTTCTGCTGAGAGATCTGCTGTGAGTCTGATGGGCTTCCCTTTGTGGGTAACCAGACCTTTCTCTCTGGCTGCCCTTATCATTTTTTCCTTCATATCAACCCTGCTGAATCTGATGATTATGTGCCTTGGGGTTGCTCTTCTTGAGGAATATCTTTGTGGTGTTCTCTGTATTTCCTGGACTTGAATATTGGCCTGCCTTGCTAGGTTGTGGAAGTTTTCCTGGATAATATTCTGAAGAGTGTTTCCCAGCTTGGATTCATTCTCTCCATCACATTCAGGTATACCTATCAAACATAGATTAGGTCTTTTCACATAATCCCATATTTCTTGGAGGCTTTGTTCATTTCTTTTTACTCTTTTTTCTCTAATCTTGCCTTCTTGTTTTATTTCATTGAGTTGATCCTCAATCCCTGATATCCTTTCTTCTGCTTGGTTGATTCGGTTATTGAAACTTGTGTTTGCTTCGTGAAGTTCTCGTGTTGTGTTTTTCAGCTCCATCAATTCATTTATATTCTTCTCTAAGTGGTTTATTTTCAACAGCATTTCATCAAACGTTTTTTCAGTATTCTTAGTTTCTTTGCATTGGGTCAGAACTTGTTCTTTTAGCTCAAAGAAGTCTGTTATTATCTACTTTATGAAGCCTGTTTATGTCAATTCATCAGACTCATTCTCCATCCAACTTTGTTCCCTGGCTGGTAAGGAGTTGTGATCCTTTGGAGGAGGAGAGGCATTCTGTTTTTGGGTGTTTTCATCCTTTTTCCACTGGTTTCTTCCCATCTTTGTGGATTTATCTACCTGTGGTCTTTGTAGTTGGTGACTTTCAGATGAGGTCTCTGAGTGGATGTCCTTTTTGTTGATGATGAAGTTATTTTTTTCTGTTTTTTATTTTCACTTCTAACACTCAGGCTGCTCTGCTGTAGGACTGCTGGAGGTCCACTCCAGACCCTACTTGCCTGGGGATCACCTGTGGCAGCTGCAGAATAGTACAGGTTGCTGCCCGTTTCTTCTTCTGTTTTCTTTGTCCCAGAAGGATTCCCGCCAGATGTCAGTCTGAGCTCTCCTTTATGAGGTGTCTTTTTGGATATATGGGGTTGGGGGAGCTGCTTAAGGAGACAGTCTGTCCCTTATAGGAACTCAAGTGCTGAGCTGTGAGCTCTGTTGTTCTTTTCAGAGCTTCTGGGCAGGTAAGTTTAAGTCTGCTGCAGTGAAAACTCATAACCACCTCTTTTTCCGAGGTGCTCTGTCCTGGGAAGGTGGGGCTTTATTGATAAATTTCTGGTGTGCTGCTGCCTTTTTTCAGAGATGCCCTGCCCAGCAGGGAGGTAGCTTAGTCACAGTGTGCCAGCAGAGGTGTTGCTGAGCTGCCATGGGCTCTGTCCAGCTGCTGTATGAACTTCCTTGTGGTTTTGCTTATAGAGGTATAGTTAGAACTGCCTCGGTAATGGCGGTCTGCCTCAGTAATGGCAGATTTCCTCAGTAATAGTGGATCACCTCAGTAATGGCAGACTTCCTCAGTAATGGTGGACTGCCTCAGTAATGGCCGACTGCCTCGGTAGTGGTGGACTGCCTTGGTAATGGTGGACACCCTTCCCCCAACAGAGCTGGACCGTCCTGGGTCCAGCTGTGCTTGCTGTGAAACTCTCAATCCAGAGCATTTCAGATTGCTGGTCTTTGTGGATTTGGGACCAACTGAGCCAGATCACCTGGCTCCCTGTTTCAGCCGCATTTTTTTCAGTTGAATGAACGACTCTGTCTCCCAGGCATTCCAGGCACCAGTTGAAATGGCCACCCAGATTTGTGTGAGTTTTTGTGTGGAGACCCACTGTGCCAGCTGAAACAGCCATGCTGGAAACTCATAGTGCTTTTCTGCCTGGAAATCTCCTGGTCTGTAGGCAGTAAAAACTTGCTTGGAAATGCGGTGATCACTCACCCTCTGTGTTCTTGCTGGGAACTGCACTCCAGAGCTGTTCCTATTTAGCTATCTTGGATATATGTCATAATATTAATTTTTTAAAAATAATTAAAAAGTTTTAGTTTGAGCAGTTGAGTGAATACTGGCAGCAAGAAAATGAGATCCCTTGTTCTCTTTAGTGAGGACTGATATTAGGGGCTAAAATCTGGGCACCAAGTGTGTTCAATGCTACTATGGTATTTTTTCCTCTAGGTCTTTTTATGGGCTGAGATAAGAAATATATGCAGGTATATAGACATATAAATACCTACATATATACTTACTACATGTATTTTTATATACACATAAATTAGATACATATAGATGGACATATATACATGCATATAAATGTATATGTATGTGTGTACATATGCACCTACTTAGAAATATTGAGCCCTTGCTGATACCACCGATTCTGATCCATCCCCACTGAGTGCTTGCTTTCTCTGTTTCATGTTCATTTGTACCCTTTTCCAGTAAGAAAACCCCGGCTCCCAACAATTTGATACATTTACTAATTTGTTTACTCTTATAATCGATCTAAAATAATTTCAGAATTGCTTTGCCCATACCTCTGAAAAATAAACCCGTTAAAACACTTCAGGATTTGTCTGGTGTTCTCCACCCCATACATGCAGCTTGCACAAAGCTAGGGGTTTATAGTCAAATACTGTGATCATAAGCTACCCAGGATTGTATGTTCATTGCCACACCATCCCTGTAATATGCTACATTTTTCTTTTGAAATAACATTGGGTTCATTTTTGCAGTTTGCCTTCATTTTCCTTCTTTTTTTATTCCTTTTCAAATTATGTTTATTCTTTGAGTATGTGGAATGTTAAGATAACTTCATGTCAAAACTATAAAAATAGGAATTCTCAAGGAAGTGTTACACTTTGCATATGCCCTTCACACTCTTCCCCTGAAAATTTCATGGTTTTCAGTTTTCCTCTTTCTTTTTGAAAAGATATGCTTGATTTCTTACTTCCTAATCTTTTTTACTCAGAAGGTGGCATACTATATATATTCTTCTGCACTGTGTTTTTGGTCATTTAACAATACGTCTAGGAAGTTGCTGCACATTGGTTCATAGGTATCTTCTTGTTTTTTTGTTTTTTGTTTTCAGCTTCATAGAACTTCGAGAACAACAATGAGCTAGAGATTCAGAGAGAGAGAGAGAGACAGAGACAGAGACAAGGCTACTGTTGTATGATTTGGGGGAAGAAGACAGATGAAAAACATATTTTGGAAGTTTTCTTTGAGGAGTGAGGTGTCATTCACTGTCCATCCTTATCCCCTAAGAAAAATTTCAGAAAAGACCACTTTTCTGTTCTGTTGAATATGTCACTTTGATGTAGCAGGTTTGAAAGTGAAACAAGAAGGTTGAATTTGAGTTACAGGAGAGCATCAGTGCCATCATATGATGAATCATGTAAAAATTCTGTTTCAAGTGTAGCTAAAATTAGAGGGTCCTTCCAGGGCTGGCTCTACTGCAAGAAGAGGGGCAGTGGATGTACAAATCCCTGTCCTCTGGAAATTGGGATTTCGAGGCTGGTCTGACAGGGAGATTTCCTGCATGGGGTCATAGAGACTGCAAAATAAGCTGAGTGAGTGAGCAGAGCCACGGAATCCACATGAGATAAACATTTCATTGACAGTCTGGGACCCAGAGGGTTAGATATAGAAGTCAGAGCTGGGTTATTGTGCCTAAATCTGAGAACTAGAGATGAAAGGAGGCTCACACATTTCAAGAATAAACAGGGAGGGACTCAGGATGATCTTCCAGCTAGAACAGGCACTGCTGTTCGCAGTTTCTTTTGAAGTTCTGGTTGGGTGTGGTGGGTCAGCTGAGTTTAACAGATCTGAGACACAAACACATAGAAATCCAAGGCCTGGGATAGAATGGCATAGAAGAGGTCCAGAGAGGGAGTTAAAGTGAGTAAAATATGAACACGAAGGGAAAATATTTCAATTTCACTTCTATATTTTGGAAAGAGATCTATGATGAGATGTAATGAAGGAGTCTTATTAAACAAACCCTAGAATACTCAAACTCAGGTTCTTGAGTAGATACGCCTGAAAATTAAGTTATATTTTAAATGTTCTGCTAGTAAACATAAATAATTTACTTCCTTACTGGGCTGAAAATATGCCTTGCAGCCAGTATGAATTCTTAGGTGGGTAATATAGAATTAACTGAAAGAAAGTAGAAACATTCAAGTAATTGTTTTAATTTTTGGTAAGACAGAATGCAAGAGCTTATAGTGTGATCAATTGCAAAACACCTTTCCCACTTCTTCTTTCTCTGTTTACTCCTTTCCTCTTTCATTATTTAATTTGTAACAAATATCTATAATAAAACCTGAAAGCCAAGAGAAAAATAGACTTAGTTAAATTCGTTAAATGGGGTGTATTTGTTAGTTTTCTTAGAATTAAAAAATAAAAGGGAAAGTAAATTTGATTTAAATTTTTAAATAGTCAACATTTTTTTCTGAGTTAAAAAAATTTAAATAAACAAATAATTGTATCTACTTATGGGTTACAATGCAGTGTTTTGATATATGAATTCATCCCTGAGTTTGTTCTGTACTATTATTTTTGGCTGTCAAATGAAGACTAGGGATGCCTTCAATAGTGATTTTTAAATGGATATAATAAAATACACAAAATTACAAAAGAAGCCAATTAAATTGAAATATAGCTATCGAAAAATTTTTAAAAATTGTGATATGGTAATGTATCCATTCTCTAAGTTTAGCAGAATAAATAGCAGGAAAATAACTTCAGATCTGTTATAATGAGCAATATGATACTGGTGAATATAAACAATATTAGTTTGTGACAATTGTTATATGACATAAAAATATCTGAAATTTACATTGGTGAAAAAGTCACAGTTATTGTTATCACTAATATGGTTTTTTTTTAATGCTCATAATTAAATGAAAGGATAGATTCCAGTTAGTGAAAATAAATATTTAAATTTTTCCTAGTTCACAGATCCCCTGAATTCTAGGGATTATGTACCCATTTAGGAACCTCTGCTCTAAAGAATTATTATATTTTATGGTATCTTAATATATAAATATGGAACAATGATACAAGTATACAAAAATAAATATGTCCTTCTTTGTTGATTGCCCACCACATCAGTGATTTCCTATTTCAATGATTACATTTTTCATTTTTAGGAATTTTATTTTAAAAATTCTGTCTGATAATTTGTATGTCTAATTTCTTGTCATATACTTTTATGCCTATATATTTTGTTAAAAATATTTATCACATTTATTATTTGAGTATTTATTTAAACGTATTATTTCTACTGACTTTCATCCATTGTGGCTGATTTCATTGCATGTTTTATTAATTTTGTATTATACATTTCATAAATTTATTACATTTGACCATCTGCCTTGCATGGTCAAATGTAATAAGATATTTCCCACTTTACCTGTGGGAATTCTTTGAGGCCTGAGTTTAAATGATTTTTCTCTAGAAAGGATTTATATTTACTTATTTCAGCTCCTGGGGACACTACCAATCCAGGAATCCTTTAAACCAAATTTTCAGCTTTATTTTTGTTTTTAAGACCCATGTAGGTATTGTGACCAGAAGGTCCTAAATCTGTGTGTGAGTACAAGATTACAGTTAGTAATTTTCTGGAAAGGTTTCTTATTTTTTGACTCAGATCTAAGGATGAGTCAAGAAAGTATCTTTATGTCTCCTTGAAGATATGGCCTTTTGGAAATCCCAGATTTAGGTGTTTTTTCCCACCTGATTGACTCCCTAGGTCTATAGCGGGTAAATAGATGCTCACCAGGCAAATGCAGGGCCAAGTACTTGCTTAACTCTCTACTCACATCTGTTTCTCATTGTTTTTGGCCTCTAAGAATTTCCCTGACTTTCCTGCCTATTCAGGCTTGCATTAGTTTATTTAAAAAATTATACAGTTTTTGTTGTTGTTGTTGTTGTTGTTTTGATTATATTCTCTACTGGGAGGAATTCTTTAGATAGCTAGAATGCCATTTCTAAGATTTGGTTCTGATTGACATTCTATCTTGTTTAATTTTGTTTAATCTTTACAATAATCCTGCGAGGTATTTCTTATGTCCCCTTTAGTTATAAATGTGGAAAAGAGAGTCAGCACAAGCAGCTAAACTGCTCAACATTATATAGCAAATTGGTGGCAATGGTGAAATTTAAAACTATGTCTGCTAGGCCACTAGCAGAAGAACTTGTGTTCTTTCCGTTTTGCTCCCCTGGTTTTTGTTCTGTGCCTTAACACAGCATTATATCATGTACATTATACTAGAATGCTAGGTCTGTTCTAGCAGAGAGTTTTGTCTGTTTTGCTTTCTCACATACAACCAGCATCTAGAGCAGAGCTGGCTCATAAGGGAAGGTCAGTAAATATTCAATGGATCAACAAATAAGTGAATTTTTACGCTACCACATAATCTTTATAATGATAATCTTTGAGGCTGTGTAACAAACCATTTGAGTTGATTAATTAAGAATCTCTTTTTTGAAGAGCATTGTGTTTTTAACTTAGTCTAAGAAAAAATTTATATGTATAAAGATTTTGTTGTAAGAGCTATCTTATAAGGACAAACAATACTCAGGAACTGGTCAATTATTTTTCTTTCTTGCTGTGTCTCTGTCTCACATTGCCTAAATCCTTTCCGGTGTTGTTTTTGCCTTTTTTTTTTTTTAATCAAATCAAATCACATCGTGAAGTTCCTGCATTTCAACCTGTCACATTGGTCTGATAGGTGCCCCGCTCCTGGTTTTGGGAGCTTTGGAGGTGGCTCCCTTTCATCTTCTGTACTATTCTTTGTAGAGATTAGTCACAACAGCAACGTGATCTTAGGCATTTCTTCTGCTGTGCAGCTGACTGTGAAGCAAAGTAAAAGGGCAAACTATTTATAAGTCAAGCGGTTGCAGGTGCAGAGGACAGATAAGTATTTAGCTTTGTCCAGGTTGGGAGACAATTCTTACTGAATTTCCTTGTTTGGGCTATTTGTAGCATAGGCTCACATTTAAAGGCAGGTCTCAAGCTTTTTAAAAAGCATGTACCAGAGGCTGAGCTGAATCCCACCTAAACTGCCTTGAGAAATCTGTCAATCAGTGTCGATATTATCAGTTGATATTTTTCCGATCAACAACTGTTTATTGTATTGTGCCTACTATAAACTAACACTATGCAAGAAAGAGGTAAAATTCACAGGGAATAGCAAAGAAATTAGTAATCTATAGAATACTTGCTATGACTGATACACATGCAGCTATGGGAGCATCCACTGGAGAACTGCTGCCTTTGGTGTGGGCAGGGATGACTCCACAGAGAGAAGACAGCAAAGTATATCAATGTTCCTGTGAAGCTGTGGCCTTTTGGAAATCTAAGCTTTAGGGGTCTTTTACCTTCTCCAGTTATTCACAAATAGCCTTTCCAGGTTCTTTATTCCTCAACTTTTTCTCTTTTTTCATCTTTTTCCTCCCAGCTTGGATTTGTATCTATTAATTATTAATAGATATGATGATTAATTGTTTACAATTAAGATGTCATTTATTTCTCCAGGAAGAGAGAAGAAGAGCTCTGGTTCTAACTCCTCCTCACCCCTGAAAATTACTTGTGTTAAGTAAGTCTTTCAATATGCATGCACCTAGCAAACACTTTTCCCAGACTGTCCCTGAAATACTCTTTGTTTCTATTTCCTATATTCAAGGACCAACAATTCTTTCATGCTCACTTACCTTTGTTTATTTGCTTTTTTAAATTTATGTACTTACTTACTCATACTCTTGCTAACCATCGTCTCTCTTACCTCTCAAATTGTGGAAGTATTGAATATAGCATTCTTAGTAAATTAGCTGTTTGATCCCACTACAAATTTAGTATTTTTATCTTGAACACTTGAACACTTTTTTTCTTTTAACAATGTGTGTGAAAATTTTTCCCAATTAACTCTTTGGAGTTCAAGGGTTAGGTGTTGTTTATTGTGCTTCATGGGTTTGTTTTTAGATTTAAGATGTTAATGTACACAAAAATAATACTAAAATGCTTAGGCTTATAAATAAATATTGATTCCCCAGAGCTGGTGTCTTTTTGTCCTTTCCTTTTAAATTTTCCTTTATTGCATATTCATTCATTCTTTATTTCTGTAGCAAAAAAAGTCCCAAAATAGCTTTGTTCTTAGCACTTTGCAGGCACAGAGTGTACACAAACTAATAAGATGTGGACTCTGCCATGGAAGATGGTAGGACATGCTGTTTGAACACATCAATAAATAAGAAATACTTTCATTCTATTTTTGTTCAATATGTATTTCATGATAGGTTTTACTCTTTCTTTGATGTCTGTGAAGCTTCTATTACTTTGTGAGAATTTTGTTACTGCGTAAAATTTTCTCCCTAGAGGCCTTAAGCTGCTGTGAAAGACACATTGAAATTTTTATAATGCATGAGTATAGTTAACAGTATTGAGGCTCAGTGCAGTGCATTTGAGAACATTGTTTTTTCTGCAAGGAAACAACTTCCTATCACTCTGACCCTAGGCACCAGATTTATAGATGCACTTAGGAAATCTAGTGATCCTTACTGTCTGTAATCTCTAAGTGTGACTAAATTGCATTAAATAAATATTTACTGAGAGTCTACCAAGAAAAGCCTCCCAGATTCTGCATTAGATTTGTACAGAGGTGGCTGTAATATGCTTGGAAAGCCATCAGAGGAGACAGAAGCAAACTCATGGTGGTAAGAGGATGCAGGAGTCTGCGGTAGCTGTGGTCTTAGGAATATTTCAGGGTATCGAGGAAGTAAGCTGATGAATAATTTTTGAAAGGGCTTTGAATACTTGGCAGGCAATGGCAAGTTACATATAACTAACCTAATTATCCCTTTGCTCCTCATCCAGTAATGAGTCAGTGTCTGTCTGGTGAGGTTCTGACACACTCAAAGTGATCTGCCAGCAGATATATGAACCCCTGAAAAATAGTCTTCATTTGATCTTTGGTTGTTATATGATTAGGAGGGAGTAGTCTGAATTGTGGTGCTCCCTGAAGTCTTCAAGCAGGGTTCTGTTCAGCAAGTACTCTCCTGGAACGTGGGAGGGGACCTGAGGGGCCACAATCTATTCAAGCCCCATCCAACCCTCAAATCACAAAACATTCCCATTTGCGTCTTCTGGTGTTTCATGTTACATATAAAGTACAAAGACCATTGGATACTTTCCTGTTCATTTTGGAAATTCTATCTATTGAGGGTAGGAAATATGGGTTCTAGGGTTCATTGACCATTTAGTTTTAATTTGGAATTGCAACTAACTTGCAGGATTATAAGACAATGCAAAGGGAAAGTGTAGTCTATTCCTGGAAGAGAAATCATGGGTTGGAGAGACCCTTTTTTTAATCTATGCCACTTTTAAATCTTTTTTTGGAGGTACTGGCAGTTATAGCCGCATAACTCTATTAGGCCATTGATGGCTGGGTCTAGATCTGTGACTTTCAAATTAGGTACTAACAGGGTTGGACAGTAATTAGGTACTAATTTATGTCCTAGCTTTTCCTTTAACAAATATGTCTTAAGGACTTACTATGTGAGGGGCTTTGTGTTAATTCTTATCAAGAGATATAAAAATGTATACTCTTGCAAGCCTCTTTATCACATGTCAAGGGTGAGAAGTTTAAAATTATTTTTTTCTCTGGGATTTGAAGGTTTTCTCCTGTTTCTTTTCTTCACTATATCTTAAGATGAGAGTCTCTATGTCCTGTGAATATGTAATGAGAAAAAAAAAAAAAAAAAAAGTAGTTTTCTGACCTTTAACTGTTTCAGAATAGTTTTGAATGTATTAGTTAAAATAGCATAATATTATGTCTTCAATATGAATACAATATCTTAAATTTTATGAAACATGTCACATACTTGTTCCATATAGTATTTATAATAAGGCAGGTGTGGTTAAGTGGCCTCTTTTGTACATGGTGACTCAGTAGCTTCATTACGGCTGGTCAAGTGGTAGAACCTGAACTGTAAAAGGGAGTCTGGTGCCCTTTCCATTGCTTTACGTTTCCTCTGTAAATGTCAAGAGCAGCTGAATGTTGATATTCTTTTCAAACTCCAAAGTAACTTTTCAGCAATTGGGGTTGTCATTTGAAATGTTTTTGAATTGCTTATCTTATATCTTTCCCTTATAGGAAAAGAAAAATATGACACATAGCCACAGTTGAAGAAGACGTGTACCTTCATCTGAGAAGACCTACAAATATTCTGGTCACCATTAAATTATATCAAATAAATTTTTGAGTTGTGTATTTTTGAAGTTAGGGCTGCTTTTATAGATATACTTTTAAAAGTCTGGCATTGTTGACATGTATTTTACATTAACCTTTGTTTTTGGAAGAACCAGAAATTCCCAATTTTAGTGTAGTTATATTTTTTGATTAATTGTTATGTGCCAGTTGCATGTATTACATTTTTAAGTTGTCCTAATAACCTGGTGAGAGACCTGTTATTATTATTTGACTTTTATAGATGAGAAAATTGAGAGACAGAAAAGTTAAGTGACTTGCTCAAGTTTATACAGCTAGCAAGTAGGAAAATTGAGATTTGAACTTGGCTGACTTGTTCCAGAGCCTGTGTTTTTAATCACAGCATTATAATGCCCTGTCATGGCACTGTACTGATGAGGTATGTGATTTTTTCTTAGGTCACCTAATGGTTTTGGTTTTCAGATTCATTTATGAAAAGGAGAATGCATGGGATAATTTATTTACTGAGCAGTATTCCTTGCATGCATACATGCCTTTATTTAATCCTCACAAGAATCCTAAACATAGATAGAATTATTATCATCCTCATGTTACATATGGGGAAAGTAGAACTTAGAGAGTTCAAGTAACTGCTAAAGGTGATATAACTTATGTAAAAACTGGGAATCACACCCAAGATTTCAACCACTATGCTTTATTGCCTTTCCTTTCCGGGGCTTACGCTGCCTTCAAATTCTATACATTGAATCCTGGCTTTTTATTTTAGAGTCATAATGGCAATATGTTTGTTTCATAAAACTTTTCTTTTAATATTCTTCAAAGAAGTGACCTAGCCTTATGGCTGCAAATACGGGAGCCATTGGCACAGATAAGCAATATCAACAATAAAACATTGTGCTATTAATATTATATTATTATTTTGTTGAGGAGTCACTTGTGTAGCAAACAGGATGTAACTGGACATGTCAAGCAAGCTGTTACTAACCCCGAGACTACAAGGGCTTAACTTCTCATTATTACTCAGAGTTAGTCCCCAAATATCTGTGTACGTTCAGTTTCTTCAGTTTGGCAGGAAGTTTTAGAGAACTAAACAGCATGCCCTTCCGCCCGTGGCATATTCATAAGCTATTTTGGAATGAGTCATCGGAATTCTGTGGTTTGTATCCTGAAGGGAGAGAGGAGACACTGTATGTTTAGCTTTTTTTTTTTTTTTGAAACAGCTAGTTGAAAAAAAATTCTTTGATAAAAGTTCAACATTAGGTAAGAAATATCTGGGGCAGGACCTTTCCATTGTGATAAATATTCTGCTCATGTTCACATCTCTGGGAATATTATACAAATTTAATTTTTCGACCTGTGCATACTCATGGCTTGACCTAGTGCACACAGAAGCTCTGGTCTGTTGTTTAGCTGAGGCAATTCTAGGGGAATAAACAACTGGCTAAATGAGTCTTCTTCTGTCCTTGGAGTCTCTTCTCCCTAATGTCAAAGCTTCATAGAGTTGTGGACATTTATGAAAATACAAAAACCAAGCCAAACCTTTGAGGCCTTTTGGGTAATATAACTAATATTGTAGTTGTGGGTTATCATTAAATATTTGTAATGGTAAAAAATAAGTAGGTGAAAAGTGACAGTCTTCCTCTTTGTAACAAGAGAGCCTAAGGGGGAATTCCAGTAATTAACACATATTTTTCCTATCTCATCAGGAAAAGGAGCTTATTGTTAATGGAAGAAGGAAGAAATACAAGTTTATTAGGTACTTAGTATATGCCAGATGCTGTACTAGAGCTCGAAAAAAAAATTTCACAGAGACCATTTAGATATGGCAAACATTCTACTTTCAGAAGCTTAAGCGAGTCTGTGGTCTACAGCATCAGTAGTCCATAAGACAGAGATGTAGGAAAGGAAATGGTGATATTTAACTCTCGTGTTCAATTACAGTTATCCATATGATCTGACTCACTGATTTGTGACTTTCAACAGACATATTCATAGAGGACAATTTCAGATTGATCTTCAACACGGGAGAGTTAAATGATGCCTTTTTAAAAAATAAAGAGTGATTACTGTTTGGTCCCTCAAATGTTGTTAGATGGATCATGAATTAGGCATTAAATGGCATAAAACATATAACGAGAAAATGCTCTCTTTTTAATTCCCTCTCAATTTTCTGAGCATGTCAAGCAGGAAGTTTCAGTGTGGTGTTAGTGAAATTTCAACTCTTCTCAGGGCAGGCAGTATCTCCCTTCATAACACTACTTTTTAGAGTTACATTTTATCACATTTTATTTCTGGCAAGTGAAATTGGTTTCCATTTATATGGAGTAGACATTAAAATGTATTCATATGAAATATTAATTGATTTTAAATATTAACTAAATAATACATGTAGTGAGCTGAATGGGCAATGGGACAGTACCCTGAAGAAGTTATCCACTGTATAAAACTTCATAATTTTAGTGATTAAGAGGCAGATGGTTTCATAAATGAAAACAGAAAATATAGTTTGTTTACGATCTACCTGCTTGTCCAGAGTAGTTGTGTTCAAAGTGTGGTCCATAGACCAATGATAGTCTGTGAACTTTTTGCCTGTCTGGAAAGAAACAAATATAGAACTTGTGAGTAACCATTTAGAATTTTGTATAACTTTTATAGCTTATGGCTTATTGCTTTGATATTCAATTGCATGAAATACTTTTTCTAGTAGTTATTTTTGATATTTTACAAAAACACCATTCTGTGATAAATTAGGGGAAAACCTAATCATTTGAGAAGCATTGATTTAATACATGTTTAGAACAAGAACAAAAGTAAGGAAAGTGGTAGTCTAAGCAGTTATGAAAAAAGAATATGCATTGGTAAAAAGTATGTGATCATCACGGGATCTAAAAAATAGGAGTAAAGAGACTAGGATGGCACTTTTGTAAGGATTGGGACTGTCACAATTATCTTATGGTTGTATCCCAAAGATACAGTATAGGTCTTGGCATTATAATCAGCACTTGATAAATATCTTTGGAGTAAATGAAGAAGTAAATGAACCAAGGAGTGAGCTATGGTGCTTGGCAAGAGGTCTAAATCAATCACCAGAGAAAATACTCTATTATATTGCAGTAATAGTTCATGCTTTTCCATTTTATAACACTCTCTAATTCCCATTTTTTCTGGATATATAAATATCAAGCCAACTTCCAAGTATGTATTAGTTAGCTTGTCAATGTATCTTGATTCCAAAAAGGTGGTGCCTCAATTTAAAATAAATACTTTTAAATTTTGGGTTATATACTACAACAGGAAGCATAAACTGGATTGTGTTTCAGTAAGAAAAACCTCAATATCTCAATGGCTTAATCCAACAATCCCTTCTTTCTCACATACATGTCCAACAAAGGTTGACATAGGGTATTTCTTATTACAGCCATCTCAACCTACGTTTCCACGATGACCATAACAAAAGATGTAGCAAATGACACACTGCCTCTTAGAGCTTCTGCCTGGAAGTGACACATGTTACTTCCATTCACTTTTTATTTTTGGGCAGGGGTGCTAAAGCAATGAGTTCACATCTAATATCAGAGAGGTAGGGAAAAGCAGTCCTACTATGTACCAGGAAAGTGGAAATCCAGAAAAATTTTGTGAAGAACACTAATAACCTGCATATACACCCATGTGAATTAGATTAACAATAATTATTCTACCTTGAATTGATCTTCTGTGATTGTACCAACAGCATTGAGTTTATGCACTACCCGATTACTGGACTGGCTCTTCAATGTAGTGACCCCATGAACATAACTGCTGTTTATACACTTCCGCCTCAGCTGGCAGCTTGCTTACTTAAGCAACAGCTCTGTTTTCCGTTCTTTCTAATATCAATAGTGACATCTGCTACAGAATACCAACTTCTCTGGTTTGAATTATCTCTCTACCAACTAAACATTACAACGGAATATTTCCTCCCATGAAAAGGAAGGTGATTGGCCTTAGATCTTGGCCTGGGAGATTTCTTCTAATGAATTTTTTAAATGGCTAAAATGTAAACTTTCTGTAAATATTCTTGTATGAGATCATTAGAATGAGTCAGGTTCCAGGAGGCTGATCAATCCTGAGAAAACTGAACATATGACATTTCTAGACTTGCAAACTTGAGGAAGAGGTCTGAGGTCCTAGTGATTTATAGCATTCATGCTATGAGAGTTCAACATTTTCTGTCTGTCTGTCTGTGTCTCTCTCACTCTCTAGCCCACTTATCATACAAATATATTCCAAAACAGGACATACCAACATGTCCAAAATGGGCTAGAAAGGATACTTCTGACGTACATAAACATTTTTGCTCTGTAATGCAATATAAAACATCTCCATCCCTTGCTAATATTTTTATATAAATTACTTATAAATTTTCCAGGAAAAAAAATGATTTACCTTATAGACATCACCTTTTAATGATACTGTCAGCATTATATAGATTTCCAAAATTAGTGGAATCTAAATCCAGATGGGTAAAATCTGATGGCACACTAGAGAAACCCATGATTTTCAAAATTTTAAATAAATATCAAAATATCAATATCTGCCTCTGTCTACAAACAGAAGACAGAAGGGGGCAGAGGTCTGAGACTTCAAAATATGATTAGTATTAACAGTCAAATCAGATTACTAGATTTCTTTGGAGCCACTTTGAAGAGGCTTTTCTCTAAGCCGTCTGCATTGAACACATTAACAGAATGATTTCCAGATCTTTACCAGATTCTGCCAGTGGACACAGACTAATCACCCAGCTGAATTACAGGGGAATGGGGGCGGATTTTTTATTACTCCCATCAGCTGTCACACATCTAGACATGTAGCTACTCATTTGTTAGCCTCTAATTTTGGAAGCTGGCTTTAGATGATAAACCTCATAAAAAGCTAACAGGGAGATGCCTTTGATAAGGCAGTAAATCATTAAATAGAGAAATAAGCAGTTGATTCATGACTACTGAAATACTTTAGTCTCTGAAAGGTAAACCCCCACTTCTGTTTTGCAAGTGATATTCCTATTGTTCCTTAAAAAAAATTAAACTTTGATTACATGATGCAATGAGAGCACATTTCCCCCAGTTTCAGAGATTGTAGTTGAGTGACTAAACTTAAATACTAAGATCGCTTCCAATTTCCAGAGCCTGCTTATTAAGTTTCTTGAAACAGAGTCTGTGTCTTCAGAGCAATTGGCCTGTCATTGGTACAGCAGGTTCTCTGTTTGTATATTCTGGTGTGTAGTGCATCAATCCTGTGTTAAAAATTTAAGATTATATAGGCAAAATATTACTTAAAATCATAAAATATTGTCCTTTAAAAAATCTAACACATCCTTCCTGTTCTTGTTTCAGGACCTTTGCATTTGTCATTCCTTCTAGCTAGAACACCTTTCTCTGAGATATCCTGTGGATTATTCCTTTATGTCTTTCAAGTCTTCGTTAAAATCTTGCCTGCTTAGAAAGACCACAGCTGGCTACATTTTCTATAGTATCACCTCACTCCTCATTCTCTAGCCGAGTTGTTATTTTCTTCATAAAACTTAACTGTACTAACACATTAATTTATCTACTTATCTTTCTCCTTTATTAGAATATAAACTCCAAGAGATGGACTGATGATAATGTGGGAAGTACTTCACATTGTTTATAACTGTTTCTATAGTATCTAGATTAATGTTAGCATCTTACCATTGAGCACTTAAACTTAATACTTTTAATAGAAGAATGAATGAAAGGAGAGTAGAGCAAGGTGAAGAAATAGAAGGCTCCACCGATCATCCCCCAACCCTACCTTCACAAGGACACCAATTTAACACATATCTACACACAACAAAGGACCTTCATAAGAACCAAAAATCAGGTGAGCACTCATAGTACCTGGTTTTAAATTCAGGTCACTGAAAGAGGGACTGAGGAAGTAGAAAAAACAGTCTTGAATTCCCTATGCCATCTCTTTCCAGTCCCTTGTCAGTGGCAATGTGGTGCAGAGAGCCTTTCTGCACCTTGGGGAGAGGGAGAACCAGCAATTGTGAGGCATTGAACTCAGTGCTGCCCTTATAGCAGAAAGCAGAGCTGGACCAAACTCAGCTGGCACCCTTCCATAGAGTGAGCATTTAAACCAGCCTGAGCCAGAGGAGAATCGCGATCCCAGTGGTTGGGACTTGAGTTCCTACAAGCCTCACCACTGTGGGCTAAAGTGCTTTGGGGCTTTAAATAAATTTGAAAGGCAGTCTAGGCCACAAGGACTGCAACACCAAGGTGAGTCATAGGCTGAACTGGACCAAGAGACAGTGGACTGTGGGTGCATGTGACCTATTGAGGCACCAGCTGGGGCAGCTAAGGGAGTGCTGGCAACACCCATTCTTGAACCCCAGGCTGCACAAATCCTGGCTTCAAAAGAGACCTCTTTCTTCTGTTTGAGGAGAGGAGATGGATAGTGGGGAAGACTTTGTCTTGCATCTTGTATACCAGCTCAGCCACAGCAAGATAGAGCACCAGTCAGAGTTGTGAGACCCTCATTTTAGGCCCTAGCTCTTGGACATTTCTAGACACACTGTCGGCAAGAAGGGAATCCATTGCTTTGGAGGGAAGGACCCAGTCCTGGCAGGATTCATCACTTGCTACCTGAAGGGAAACTGGGCTGTGAATAACCAACAGAAGTATCCAGGTACTACATCACAGGCCTTAGGTGAGTTGCTAAGACTTGGTGGACTTAAGAGAGACTTGGCACATTTTCAGTTGTGGTAGCTATAGGGTGAGACTCCTGCTTGAGAAGAGTGAATGGAAAAGTAAAGGAAACTGTCTTTCACTTTAAGTACCAGCTCAGCCATAGTGGGGTAGAGTATCAGGTGGGCTCCTAGGGTCCTCAGTTCCAGGACTTGGCTTTTGGATGGCATTTCTGGTACTTCCCAGAGCCAGAGGGGAACTCACTTCCCTGAAGGGTGAGTCCCAGCCAGGTGATATTCACAAGTTGACTGAAGAGCCTTTAAGCCTTCAGTTAAGGGAACATCAGAGGTAGTCTGGTAACAATCCCCAAGGGCCTGAGATAGTGATATCCACTGGGTGAGGCTCCTTTGCCTTTGGAAAGGGTAGGGAAGAGCGAGAAGGACTGTGTCTTGTGGTTTGAGTGTCGGCTCAGCCAAAAGCAAAACAGAACCCTCATACGCTGTTGGTGGGAATGTAAATTAATACAAGCACTATGGAGAACAGTTTGGAGGTTTGTCAGAAAAACTAAAAATAGAGGTGGCATATAAGCCAGCCTTCCCACTACTGGGTATGTACCCAAAAGAAAGGAAATTAGTTGTTGCAGTTCTGTTTACAACAGCCACGATTTGGAAGGAAACTGCATGTCCCTCAACAGATGAATGGTAAAGAAAATGTGGTACTTATACACAATGAAATACTATTCAGCCATAAAAGGAACAAAGTTCAGTCATTTGCAACCACATGGATGTAATTGGATGTCATTATGTTAAGTGAAATAAGTCAGGTACAGAAAGACAAACATCACGTTTTCACTTACTTGTGAGATATAAAAATCAAAATGATTGAACTCATGGAGATAGAGAGTAAGGGAGTAGACAGATCACTACCAGAGGCTGGAAAAGGTAGTTGGGTTGAGGGAGAAGTGGGGATGGTTAATTGGTACAAAGAAATAGTTAGAAAAAATTAATAAGTCCTAGTATTGGATAGCACAATAGGGTGACTATAGTCAATAATAATTTAATGCAACATTTAAAAATAACTAAGTGAGCATAGCTGAATTGTTTATAACACAAAGCAAAAATGCTTGAGGGGATGAATATCCATCTTACATGATGTGATTATTATGTATTGTAGGCCTGTATCAAAACATCCCATGTGTCCCATAAATATATATACCTACTGTGAACCCATAAAAATTAAAAATCAAATAAAAAATGAAAGAATGAGTAAATGAATGAATAAGTTGATTAATCCATAAGACTGTAAAATTTCTCTGGCTTCCAGGAGCATATTTTTTTTTCTCTCTAAACTTAGTTAATATGTAGTAGAATCAGATCTTAACATAACTTCTTGTGATCTATCTTGTGATAATAATCATATAATATAGGCTTATCCTCTTACAAAGATAATTATTTAGTTCTTTTTTTTCTTAGCGTGCTGTATCCAAATTTGAACAAAAGTGGATTAAACGGGTTTTATTTGGGGGAAATTAGGGTCTTAGAATAATGAGGTAAATTCTGATAGCAAATCCTACTTCTCTTCAGTTTCTAGTAAGAAAATGTTAGCCTCTTAAATAACAAAGACAAGAACTTTTAGACATAGCTAATTGGTGAGAGCTAAAAATTCTCAAAGTTCTAACATTTATATATTATTTTGCATGTAAGTAGCTTTAGGAACTCATGACAAAATGATATATTTTAAAAATAATGTGGAAATTTGAAAATGAAATATCTTTTCCAATTATCAAAGAGCTTTTCTTTCTCCCCCCAAGATTCTACAGTTTTAATTTAGCACTATATTAATCAAATAATAACCAAATGGGGTTTATTTTAAAAATCCAAGGATGTTTAAATCAAGAAATCCGTTATTATATGTTATCCCCAAAGAACTTTTTTAACATGCTGAGAGCTGAGAATCTCAAAAGACTGCACCCCTCTTGCTTCTTAGAAAATTTCTTTTCTATACAAAAATAGACTCATAAACAGTCTTTCTGAATTCCAACAACATATTCACAGAGGCACTTGGGCAGGAGAGCATGGTAGACAGTTTTGGATCTCAGCTTGGAAGATCTTTTTTCATATCTCACAGTGAAAAAACAAATCTATGGAATATAATTTGAAAAAAAATGCTGGTCAATCCAGTGTGTAGGATTTTAATAATCTTCAATTAGAATAAATACTTATTATCCAGCTCTGGTATTTTATTTCCTCTCTGGACCATTCACATAGGCAATTCAGAAATATTTGTGCCAATGTTTACTTGGGAACATATGAAAATGGTAGAAATTATAATGAGTAAGTGTACCAGGGTAATATCACTTTGTGAATAAATACAATTTATATTTGTGTTCAGCTGAGAATTTTCTAGTAACATACATAATTTTGTTATAATTTAATTAGGCTCACATAGCAAGCCACTCCTGTAAATGGCTGTGATTATTACTCTCATGTCAAGTTCTTTAGAATGGCCCACCTTATCGCCAGGTGTGTTCAGGGAGAGATCACGACATGTGAAAGCAGGAATCGTGTGGGTCTGGAAGACACATTATGTAGACATGGAACGGTGGCAAATTGATGGAATCAAGAGATGTGTCCTTTCCATTAAATAGTCATCAGATCCTGAGAAAGACAATTATTGTCTCTGGTCCCCATTTGTTTTAGGTATGGAGTGGAGATGACTGAACATAACATTTCCATGCCATTTATGATACACTTTCTGAGACAATAGCATTCATATGTGTGTAGATTATGCTGGTGAAAACTGATTACTTCCTACTTTCATAACTAATGTTTTTCTTTTTTCTAATTACAAACATATTTCATGTAAATAGTTACTTCAACTTTTTATGATAATTAAAATTTGCATAAAATATTTTTAACTTTAGTAGTTTAAATCCATTCATATATTTATTTGGCAATTATCCATGACATCCCTGCTAAGTGCTAGAGTGTATATTTATTAAAGAAATAGACATGGCCCTTGCTCCTGTAAGTGCAATAGTCTAGTCCTAGGTATATTCTAACTTTCATTAGGACTTTTTGTTTGATCCTTTAATTATTTAATATAGTATGTTTATGATTTTTCCCAAATCTATTTTCTTGTAATAATGATTATTACTGATTTCAAATATAATGGCACTAAGGACACACAACATGGTCTGAATGATACTGAAATTTACTTGAAAGGTTTTTTTATGGACTGATGTGTGACCAATTTTTATAAAGGTTTCATTTATGCCTGAAAAGAATGTATATTCTCTTATCATTAGAAACTTAGGGTTTAATTTTTGCCCATTAGATAAGGTATTAATTAAGCTGTTCAAATATTCTTTATTCCTAATTTTTGTTTGCTTTATCTACTCATTATGTAGAAAGTATGTTAAAATTCTGCTTAAAAATGGTGGATTTTATCAATTTTTCCTGGCAGCTTTGTTAATTTTTTTCTTTATCTATTATGAGGCTATGTTGATATGTATATACAAATTTAGGATTTGTATATCATCCTGGTGAATTGAACTAGTCAAGTTATAGATAACTGCATCATTGGCTGACAGCATGACAACCTCATATGAGAACCTGCATTACAACTACTCAGGTAAGCTGCTTCTAGATTCCTCACACTCTGAAACCATGAGAAAAACTTACGCTTATTTTAAACAGCTAAATTTTGGGGTAATTTGTTACATGGCAATAGATAACTAACACAATCTCATTTTCTCTATTTTATCTTTCTGGAACTCTAATTGTACAATTATTAGACTTTTTTCATTCTATCTCCCTTGTCTTTAAATATATCACTCCCAATGCTTTTCTACTCTGTGAACTAGTAAGTATAATTTATTCAGATCTTGCTCTTAGTTTACCAATTCTTTCTTTGTTTCATTATAATCTGGTATTTAGATTATGTACTTATTGTTATCTATTTATAACTGAAATTCTATTTATTTTTTCCTCACATCCTTTGCTCATTTTTGACAAATTCTGATTCCTCATATTTGACTGATCATAATTGTTTTTTTACTACTAAAAAGACGATGATAAGGATACCCTAAGTTCCAGAAAGGATTTGTGTTTCTTCTTGACAAGATCCTAAGGTATTATCAACCTAGAAGGACATTCAGTTTATTACATTGAATTCAGGGTTCCAGGACTTTCAGATATAGAAATGAAACCTCCCACCCCACAGCCTTCTTGATCAGAAGCTTAGAATTTAAAAATTCTTAAGGGAGAATTATTCTTCACTGAGTAAAGTCTTAATACAGACAAGTTACAAATTACATTTGCTCACACTCTGGTCAGGGTTAGGTGCATGCTGATAGCGGAGATGTGAAGGTGGAATTGTTTCCACAGGTTCTGTATCTCCGTATCTATAAGAAGACCATGCCAACCCTTTTCATCCAGGCAAGAGAGGAAAGGCAGTTCTCGCAGTAGGTCTCCTCAGATACAACTGAAGAAATCTTCACTGGGTTCCTTCTTTTATCAGGTAGGTGAGGGATAGCTCTGACTCTTATCAAGAATGACCAGGTACTCTGTGACTGAATTGCTTGAGCTTAAGAAACTCATCAATCTTTTTTAAAAATATGTGCATAGTGGCCAATCACTTTTATGTTTCCTTTCAAATATAGCATTGACACCTAAATTCAGAAATTACTATGATTGTCAATGACAAAACCTGCAATTGTGTTTGTATCAACCTAGTATTGATATTAAATAATACCAATATTAGGTTACAATATAAATATTAGGTAATACATAAATAGTTTATTTTAGGGTCTATAGGGTTCAAAAACTTCAGAAAATATTCTGTTGGCTGATGAAATATATCTCTTTACAAGTGTCTTTTGATTCTTAGGCTTTATAAAGGAGATCCAGTGACACTAAGAATCTTGTGAAGTAAACTAGCACTTCTTAAACTATTTGTGGTGATGAATCAATTTTCATTATCAATTCTCTTCCATTTTGTTTAAATTTATTACTTCATTTTCTTCTCTTTTCTCTTGGTTTATAAGGTATTGACAATGATGTTTCTCTTTTTGTCTATCCATGATATAAATATTAAGAGCTTTAAGTATGGCATTTGCAGCATCCCAGAGTGAGACTGGCACTTTCATGATTTTGTTCTTTATATAGTCTATTGCATCCTGAGAATCTTCCTTAACAATGGTATGTTTAAGAAGAATTCGCTCTGCTGAATGCGGTAAGAAGCAGAACTCAGAAAGAGGGACACCTAGAGGAAGAAAACAGAAGAATATACAATTTTAGTTGTTGATAATGTGACATTATCCCCAAATTATTCAAATAAAAAATTTTTAGAATTAGTTGAATCAAATGAATAAAAAATAAACATTTTCAAGTTGATTTCATTCTTCTATAGCAACAATTAGAAAATAAAAGGGTGGGAAGGAACCAAGATGGGTGATTAGAAGCAGCTGTAATCTGCAGCTCTCACAAAATGGCAAGTAAATTCTGTACCTTCAACTGAGGTATCTAGATTCCCACATGAGAGCCTTGGGTATGAAGCACAGAGTTGTGTGGAATCTCAGCAGAGTGGCTGCTCACTCCCTTGGGCACACAGGGAAACCCAGGAGTTTGGTATACTATAGCCCTAGGAATTCTGGCAAGGAATCCCGTGCATTCCCCTAGGAAGGGGGCTGAATCAAGTAAGCATTATTCTGCAAGCCCCATTCCCATGTCACCTCACAAGTTAAGAACCACTGGCTTGGAATTCTAGCTGGCCAGCAACAGTAGGCTGGAGAGGGCCTGAGACAATGGAGTGCTGGGATTATGGGCGTGAGCCATCATGCCTGGCCAATTTTTGTATTTTTAGTAGAGATGAGGTTTCACCATGTTGGCCAGACTGCTCTCAAACTCCTGACCTCGTGGTCCACCTGCCTTGGCCTCCCAAAGTGCTGGGATTACAGTTGTGAGCTACTGCACCCGGCCCCAGTCTGCTTCTTTAAGAGGGATCCCAATCCATCTCTCTTCACTGCCAGACTTCAGCAACTCCAGCCAGGGTTATATGAACTGATCTCTCCCTAGGATGAAATCCCTGGTGGAAGGGGCAGCTAGCTGTCTCTGTGGTTCAGCCAACTTGCTTTTTCCAGGCTGCTGGCTCTGGAGAGGCCAGGTGGTCAGAGCAGTGCACCTGCTCTGCCAAGGGGAATGATCCCATTCCTCTTGTCTGGGTGAGACCTCTCAACAGGGGTCTCTGGACACCTCCTACAGGAACCTTCAGACTAACAGTGGACCTCTCAGTGGAAACCCTACAAGCCAGAAGAGATTCAACATTCTTAAAGAAAAGAATTTCAAACCCAGAATTTCTTATCAGGCCAAACTTAGCAAAGGAGAAATAAGATTATTTTCAGACAAGCAAATTCTGAGGGAATCCATCACCACCAGGCCTGCCTTGAAAGAGCTCCTGAAGGAAGCACAAAATATGGAAAGTAAAGACCATTACCAACCACTACAAAAATACACTGAAGTACAAAGACCTGTGACACTATGAAGCAACCACATAAACAAGTCTGCAAAATAACGAGCAAGCATCATGATAACAGAATCAAAGTAACACATAACAACAATATTAACTTTAAATGTCAATGGGTTAAATGCCCCAATTAAAGGACAAAGAATGGCAAGCTGGGTAGAGTCAAGACTCATCACTATGTTGTCTTCAAGAGACTCATCTCATGTGCAAAGACACACATAGGCTCAAAACAAAGTGATGGAGGAAAACTTACCAAGCAAATAGAAATCAGAAAAAAGCAGGGGTCACAATTGTAGTTTCTGACAAGACAGATTTTAAACCAACAAAGATCAAAAAGACAAAGAAGGACATACCTAATGGTAAAGGGTTCAATTCAACAAGATGAGCTAACTATAGGAGCACCCAGATTCATAAAACAAGTTCATAAAGATATTCAAAGAGACTTAGACTCCAACGCAATAATAGTGGAAGACTTTAACACCCCACTAACAATACTAGACAGATTATTGAGACAGAAAATTAACAAAGATATTCAAGACTTAAGCTCAGCTTTGGATCACTGGATCTGATAAATATCTATGGAACTTTCCACCCAAGAGCAACATAATATACATTCTTCTCATTACCACATGGCATTTACTCTAAAATTGATCACATAGTCAGAAGTAAAACTCTCCTCAGCAAGTGCAAAAGAACTGAAACCATACCAAATTGTCTCCCAGACCACAGCATAATCAAATTAGAACTCAAGATTAAGAAATTCACTCAAAACCATACTATTCTTGAATGATTTTTGGATGAATAATTAAATTAAGCGAGAAATCAAGAAGTTTTTTGAAAGTAATGAGAACAAAGATACAATGTACCAAAATATCTGAGGCACAGCTAAGGTGGTATAAGAGGGAAATGTACAGCACTAAATGCCCACATTACAAAGTTAGATCTCAAGTTGACACTGCAACATGACAACTAAAAGAACAGTGAACCAAGAGCAAACAAATGCCAAAGCTAGCAGAAGACAAGAAATAACAAAGATCAGAGTAGAACTGAAGGAGATAGAGACAAAAACCCTTCAAAAAATCAATGGATTCAGAAGCTAGTTTTTTGAAAAAATTAATAAAAGAGATAGAACACTAGCTAGGCTAATAAAGAAGAAAAGAGAAAACATTAAACACAATCAGAAATAAGGGGGATATTACTACTGGCACCACAGAAATACAGCCAAACACCAGACAATACTTTAAACAACTCTATTCACATAAACTAGAAAATCTAAAAGAAATGGATAAATTTCTGGACACGTATACCTTCCAAGACTGAACAAAGAAGAAATTGAATCCTTGAATAAACCAATAACAAATTCTGAAATTGAGGTAGCAATATAAAGCCTAAACCAAAAAAAGCCCAGGACCAGACGATTCAAAGCTAAATTCCACCACATGTAAAAAGAAGAGATATCATTTTTACTGAAACTATTCCAAACGATTGAAAAGGAGGGGCTCCTTCCTAACTCATTTTATGAGGCCAGCATCATCCTGTTACCAAAACTTGGCAGAGATACAGCAAAAAATGAAAACTTCAAGCCAATATCCCTGATGAACATTAATACAAAAATCCTCAAGAAAATACTGGTAACCAACTGAATACAACAGCACATCAAAAAGTTTATCCCCTATGATCAAGTTGGCTTCAACTCTGGGATACAAGATTGGTTAAACATATACAAATCAATAAATGTAATTTATCACAAAAACAGAATGAAAGACAATAACCACATGACTATCTCAATACACTCAGCAAAGGCTTTTGACAAAATTTGACATTATTTCATATTAAAAACTCTCGATAAACCAGGTATTGAAGGAACATACCTCAAAATGATAAGAGCCATCTATGACAAACCCACAGCCAATATCATACTGAATTGGCAAAAGCTGGAAGCATTCTCTTTGAAAGATGGCACAAGACAAGGATGTTCTCTCTCACCACTCCTATTCAACATAGTATTATAAGTTTTGGCCAGGGCAGTCAGGCAAGAGAAGGAAATAAATGGTATTCAAATAGGAAGAATACCAAAGTCAAATTATCTTTGTTTGCAGATGACATGATCCTATATCTAGAAAACCCCATAGTCTCAGCCCAAAAGCTTCTTAAGCTGATAAGCAACTTCAGAATACAAAATCAACTTGCAAAATTTGCTACCATTCCTTGTATGCTAACAATAGACAAGGAGAGAGCCAAATCTTGATTGAACTTCCACTCACAATTGCTACAAAGAGAATAAAATACCTAATAATAGAGCTAACAATGGAAATGAAGGACCCCTTCAAGGAGAACTACAAACCACTGCTCCAAGAAATCAGGGAGGACACAAATAGATGGAAAAAACATCCTATGTGCATGGATAGGGAGAATCAATATAATGAAAGTAGCTCTACTGCCCAAAGTAATTTATAGATTCAGTGCTATTCCCATTAAACTATCATTGACATTCCTCACAGAATTAGATGAAACTATTTTAAAATTCGTATGGCACCCCAAAAGAGTCTGTATATTCACAACAGTTCTAAGGAAAAATAACAAAGCTTGGGGGAATCATGTTATCCAACTTTAAACTATACTGCAAAGCTACAGTAACCAAAAGGATATGGTACTGGTACAAAAACAGACACATAGACCAATAGAACAGAATAGAGAACTCAGAAATAAGACTGCACACCTACAGTCATCTGATCTTTGACAAACCTGACAAAACCAGCCAATGGGGAAAGGATTTCCTATTTAATAAATGGTGTTGTGATAACTGTCTAGCCATATGCAGAAAATTAAAACTGGACTCTTTACTTACACCTTATACAAAAATTAACTCAAGATGGATTAAAGACTTAAACATGAAATCCAAAACTATAAAAACCCTAGAAGAAAATCTGGGCAATACCATTCAGGATACAGGAACAGGCAAAGATTTCATGATGAAAATGCCAAAAGCAATAGTAACGAAAGCAAAATTTAACAAATAGGATATAATTAAAGAGCTTCTGCACAGCAAAATAAACTATTATCAGAATGAACAGACAGCCTACATAATGGGAATAAATTTGCAATCTATCCATCTGACAAAGTTCTAATATCCAGAGTCTACAAGGAACTTAAATTTAGAAGAAAAAATACACAAATAACCCCATTAAAAAGTGAGCAGAGGACATGAACAGACGCCTTTCAAAATAAGACATCCATGTGGCCAACAAACATATGGAAAAAAAGCTCAACATCACTGATCATTAGAAAAATGCAAATCAAAACCACAATGAGATACCATCTCATGCCAGTCAGAAGGGCACTTATTAAACAGTCAAGAAACAACAAATTCTGGTAAGGTTGTGGAGAAAAAGGAATGCTTTTATACTGTTGGTAAGAATGTGAATTAGTTTAAGCATTGTGGAAGACAGTGTAGTAATTCCTTGAAGACATAGAGGTATATTCCTTGGGTGTATACCCAGTAATGGGATTGTTGGGTCAAATACCATTTGACACATAGACCCATGGAACAGAATAGACACATAGACTATTGACCAAATACCATTAAACTCAGCAGTCCCATTACTGGGTAGATATCCAAAGGAATTATAAATCATTCTATTATAAAGATACATGCAAGAGTATGTTCATTGCAGCACTATTCACAATAGCAAAGACGTGAAATCAACCCAAATGCCCATCAATGATAGGCTTGATAAAGAATACGTGGTACATATATACCATGAAATATTATGCTGCCATCAAAAGGAATGAGATCATGTTCTTTCCAGGAACATGGATGGTACTGGTAGCCACTGTCATCAGCAAACTAACACAGGAACTAAAAACTGAACACTGTGTGTTCTCACTAATAACTAGGAGCTGACTGATGAGAATACATGGACACAGAGAGGAGAACAACACACAGTGGGCCTTTTGGAGGATGGGGGCGGGTGGGAGGAGGGAGAGCACAAGGAAGACTAGCTAATGGAAGCTGGGCTTAATACCTAGGTGATGGGTTGATCTGTGCAGCAAACCACCATGGTACATGTTTACTAATGTAACAAACTTACACATCCTGCACATGTACCCTGGGACATAAAATAAAAGTTGACCAAAAAAAAAAAAAAAAAAAAAAAGAAAAGATAAGGGCATGGAAAGATCTCCAAATACAATAGCAATTATAAAATAAAGCAGCCTAGAAATTGGCTTAACAATACATGTATGGGAACTATATGAAAAACGATAAAATTTTACTGTGAGTTATAAATAAATGAGTATAAGAAAATACAGACATATCATGCCCATGATTGAGAATACTCAATGTTATTAGGATATGTTTCTTTTCAAAGAAAAGATGATATATTTATTTAAAGTAATATCAATCAAAATCTCAACAGACCTCTTTGAGGATATATGCCCAAATTATTTTGAAGCTTATCTGGAAAAATAAGCAGAGAATAATTCCTGCCTGTCCTTCTGGGGAGATGCAGGACTGGGCAGGGTAAGGAGGCTGTAGGTGGCAGGAGGGCAAGTACACAGGCTGGCAGCAAAGGATGGGCCAACACCTGAGTCTTATGGTCTCTGAGCTTTCAATGTGGTCCTGGGAAACTTCCGGACAAGAGTTGGGCAATTCCCACTGAGGTGGATGAGTATATTTCAGTCATTCAACAAATATTCTTTAAGCATTAGGCATGATTCTAGGAAGTGGAGATGAAACAGTGAACAAAACAAAGTCCCACCCTGGAAAAACTTATGTTCTATTTGGTAAGGAAGACAACAAACTTGAATTTTATTGAGTAATTCTCAGTACTTATAAAGGAAACTTGGAGACACCTATCAAGACCCTAATGTAGCAAACTAGTGCTTTATAAACTGTTGGTCATGAAGGCCAAATTGTTTTACTTTCCAATCTATGGCACACAGATATTTTTGGAAATACAAAATCTTTTGCTTGGATGATGTGGCAATATCAAAGATTTCTACACACTCAATTTTTGTTCTTATCTCATTGCTGACTGCTAATGAACAATTTGTGATTTGTAGGTCCTTGGACTACACTTTAAGTAGCACTGAAATAAATAATCTCAGAGACTATCTCGGGAATGGGATATAGTGCTGCAGACAAGTTACTTTTGAAAAGGAGTTGGCTCTGGGAGTCAATTTTCTTTCATTCTATTGGCATTTCATCGTTGCTCTCCTCCATTCATACAAAAGCACTCCAATTTTTAAAAGTTTCAGCTTTTCTATGCTTAGAAATTGGTCTCAGTGGCCGCAGAGTAAGGGGCACCAGGAGCAGCAAGTCAGTCTTGAAGAAGAAATAGGAGTTCAGACTTCAGACTGGACCATTCTTAGTCAAACCTTGAAGCTCTGCCCACTAGCTCTGTGCTAATGGATGCTTTGGGAAGAACTCATTCCATGGGAAATGGAGTTTACTGGAACAGAATAGGGATAATCTTCTTTAAAAAAGAAAAAAACAGGGATGATCACAGATTGTATTTCCTTTCTCTGTATTCTGAGACACATTGGGAATTTCAGTTTCTGAAGATCCAAGAAATAATAAAAGGTCTAGTTTCCCTTAATTTCAAGTTCAGTTTTTCCTAATTCTCAGGTCTCTCAGGCTCTCAGGCATGCACAGGGCCTTGTTCAAGTTCTGTCAGGAGAAACTGCTATTTATTTCAAGGAAAGTTCAAACTTCTCTAAGCATTAGCTTTTCTGATAGTAGATATAAAGATTATATACACAGCTGTTTGGAGTTTTAGAGCTAGTGCTTATAAAACCTCTAGCACAGGTTCAGTAAATTCTAAGTGCTCACTTAATGTGAGCTTTTATCTTGGAAACTAAAGTTGGATAGGTAGTTACTTGTTTGTATGTATGGTTTACTTCTATGTCCAGGGTTCCATGTATACTTTCAGAAATTGCTTCATTGATTCTTTTTCTCTTTTTATACAAAAAGAAGGGGTGTGCTGCTATATGATTACTTCTGTGGGTTTAGTTAACACGCTTTGAATTCGATGCTGTGGACCCCACATTTCTCTCCTCCTCTCTCTCTCTCTTTTTTTTTTTTTTTTTGGTGTGACTTATATGCAGAGACTTTAGTAAGAAAGATCGTTTTAGCCTTGAGGGAGATAAAGAAAACAACACATCCCCAAAGGGCAACGGAGAGTTAGTGGAGTGAGGGGAGGGGATAGTTTGATGAGCTAACTTCTGCAAGGAGACAAGGTGTCCCCTCACAGTAGCCTCACTGCTTTGTGGTCCCAAATAACGACAACTTTGACTCATTTCAGTCTTTCTTCCAAGGCAGAAGCAAGTATCAGTCCATGCCAGTTTACCCCTTGATTTGAAAATAGTCTCTGGCTGTCAGACACAACTATGTCTGAAATTAAGATTAAGGCCTATGAGTTTTCCGTGAACAAAATGGAAACAAATGCTGAAAATTCCCCTACCTACCTTGAAAGCATACCCTGGAGTGAGAGATTGCTTTCTCAATTAAAAGTTATCTTTTCAGGTGTTTTGTAGAAGTCTAAAGACTCAGTCAGTGGGCATGAGTCATCTGACTGTGGTAAGATTAGAAATTCCTAACACATGATATAGGAGGCCAGCACTCCAGGAGGCAGAGAAAATGAAGGAAAACAGCTTTCTATAGATCTTATCCCCAACCCCTGTCTCTCTGTAACCTAAGTTTTCTTCTCAAGTTTAGAACAAGTACAGATAGAATTGCCTGTTTTCTAATCTTTTTCTCATTCCTCCTCTTCTTTCTTTATTCTTCTTTTCCCCCTCTTTTTGTTACCTTTTCCTGACTGTTGAAAACCATGGCAAGTGCTTATTTCAGTTGAGTATATAAAAAATCATAATCAAGATTGACTTTTTGTGTCTAAAAATGGTGGACTAAGATATTGTTAAAAGAGTGAAAAAAATGAAGAGACCGAAGAAGTGGAGATGGGAAAAGGACTGGAAAAGAAAAAGAGATGAAAGGAAGGTAAGGGGCGAGGAGGAAGTGGGCCTCTGAGCCTGTAGAGACCAGTGGGGACTACAGAAGTCCGAGTTTATTTAAAAGACTAACTGGGGGACATACTTTGCTAAATGGTGCTTTTTCATTAGCTAATGTCATAACTAAAAAACCAAAGGCATTGCAGCTGCTATTTCAGGAAATCACAAGCCAACTATTCCATGTTTTTTTGTTTGTTTTGTTTTGTTTTGTTTTCAGCTGTTTTGGTGTTAAAGATCGGCCACAGCACAGTTTCTATACGTTTGAAGTTGATAAGTAGCTGGTCCCAGGTGTTCCTCACTCAAAGTGCTCTTCCCGTGACTGGTTAGTGTTGGTGAGGATAATGTTTCCATTGGTCATTCAAAGTCTCCTTGGCCTGCTTTTCTGAAGGAGAGTAATACAAATCCGAATTAAAATGAAAATGAGAAGTTACTAAATGCCCTTTCCTTTACAGAACTCTATTTCATTTACAGAGATCGGATGTTCGTGTTTAACTACCAAATCCCTCTATCTCGCTTAGAGGTCAGGAGTCAAATAATTTAGACAAATAAGTCAATGTTGTTTCTGAAAGTGCTGAAGTACGTTCCTGCCATGATTTTTTTTTTTTTTTTTTTTTTTTTTTTTTTTTTACTTTGAGGACATCTAGCGGTCGTTTACTGGCTGTGTTTTTCAAAGGCAAACTTAAACTTCCAGGACAGTAGCAACGGGAGAACTTATTTTTCTGAATACCTTCACACTTAACAGTGATTTATCTTAAGCCTGAAGACAAAACTGCTATGACCCAGGGTGGTAAACAGGCTCTTTCCAGATCTGCAGCTAAATCCTCACTCCCTGCTTTCACTGTTATCAGACAAAGTTCCGTTGGTCTAATTGTTTTATGAGTGGTTTTTAATGAGCTCATTGTTTATTGACACAAATAGATTTCCTTTTAAAGTCCGCAGAATCGCCACAATCATGTCAATTCATCAACTAATTAACAGATATTGATAGTCTGCTTTGGGTGCACATTTTGAGGGTAATACTAAGATAAGACAAAGAAAGGTCTACATGAAAAGGGAATTTTTGACCTCTTTGTTTTGTTTGGGCTTGAATTTTATTAGGTAACAGCTTCATCAGCAAAAAGAGGGCAGGTCTTTTTCAAATCCTGATAGTGAAAGACTTCTTTCCATTTCTGTCCTTAGAGAAGAGGGCCTAATAATCTCTCTCAGTTCCCCTTTCCTCATCTGTAAATGGAGGTGATTAAACTTAGTCCATAAAGTGGTTGTGTTGATGACATGAAACCTGAGGACAACTCATATGGTGTCTAGTATCTGGAAGACGTTAAATAATTTTTAAAACCTTCTGTCTGCTCCCCTCACTTCACCCCATGCCTCCGACATGGTCCTTGCTGTAGTGGTCTTCTGGGCAAAAGTGCTCACTGCCTCACCCAGAGCCCTGCAAATGCCGCTCTGACCCATCCTCAGCTGAGTCTTTGCAGCTAACCACATCTCACAGTTTTGTAATTCTATATACTCATGTGCCCTGGATCTTTAATGCAAACCTGTTCTATATGATCAAGGCAAATCACACAAAATAAAGTTTGTATTGGCAGAATTTCTGATCGTTATGATAAGCAGCATCAAAACTGGCTTTTTTTTTTTAAGCAGTAAATTTCTGGATAATCATGGGTTCAAGAAGTGACATGGTCAGCTTGTTGACAAAGGACCTGTTGACATCTATATTTTGCATTTAATGTAAATTTAGACAAGGTGATTTCTAAGATCCTCACTGCATGTAACATAAAGTTCAAACATTTTAATTCAGCCTCAAGGAGCCATATAATCTAGTCTTTACTCACTTCTCTGGCTTTATTTTGGGTCACTCTTACCTTGGTCATTATATTCCTACCCATTCATTTAAAAAACTCTTTTTGAACGCACTGAGCTCTTTTCTACCTTTTGACATTAAACACAAGTTTTTTGGTTTTTTTTTTTTTTTTTTTTTGGACTCCTTATTTTTTTTAATCTGGCTAACTCTTTCCTCCCTTTTATTGGAGGGTCAGCATAAATATTGCTTTATCAGAGATATTATTTCTGACCCTAATCTAAATTTGGCCTCTTCCTTTATTCTCTCTCCTTATACTTCTCCTTTGTATTATAATTTCTAAGCATGTGTTTGTGGTTCTATTTTTTCATTTATTGTCTGTGTCCTCACTAGAAATGTATACTCAATGAGAAAAGGGACATATCTGCTTTATTTCCTATGTCTAGCAAGGTGCCTGGTTTATGCAGGGCATTCAGTATCAAATGGCTGAAACTCAACTTTCTAATAAGAAGTCAATGGCCCTATGACTCATTTCTACACTTTGACATACTCCACATTTCCCTTGACAAAACTTCTGTTTTGCTTAGCAGTCCTCAGGGGAATCCCCTTTGCTTCAGATTATTTTTGGTTACTGACGGTTTCAATTCAGCAAATCTTGGCTTATAAGAAAGATTTCTTAAAATAATCTTTATTTTTCTACCATTTAATAAATTATTTTTCTTCTTAACTAGGCAATTCAGTGTAGGTTTTTAACATACCTTTTGTGCAAACTTATAATAGTTTAAATCCCATTGGTACAAATTCCCATCACAACAGATATCTCTGTGAAATGAAAAGATTTTTCAAGCCCTCAGTTGGTGGACTGAGAAGTAATAAAAAATCAAAGTTTGTTCTCTAGATTCTTGTCAGTTAATAATGCTCAGTTCCATAGACCTTACTCTTGGCGTGTGACTCAGCCTTACCTACCAGTGAACTATTAAGAAAGGTATTAAGGAGTGCCAAAATGTGGTATTTATAAGTACCAGAGCATTAATCAAGCTTAATGAGGATTTGAATTTCTCCTTCTTTTACCATATTAGGCTGGCACAACATCTTGGCAATTGTAAAACTCTCAGGTAATTGAAATTTCCAGAAGTACATATTGATAGTTATTATAGCATGGTTTTAAAATTGGGTTTATATTTTATATCTGATTAATACTGCTTTTTCAAAATTAGAACTGCTGTTCATCCAGCTTGATTCTTTTCAATTTAACTTGTGAATTGTTTGGTTAGCCCAACGGTATCAAAAGAGGTGTATGTATATCGCTAGTGTTTTTAGCTCATAATTTCTCAAAAACTAGAATTTCAGATTTGTACATATTATAATTAAAATATGAAAAACTTTGTTTTGGTTTGGCTTCCCAGAAAGCAGAGCCTGGAACAAAGACTTCTGTGCAAGTTGTTTAGTTGGGAAGTGATTTCACAAGTGAACAGATGAGGCAAGGAGAAAATTCCAATATGAGAGTGTGTTATTGAGGTTGCTACTGTCATTATTGGGAGACTAGACCCCCCAAAACCTCTTGAGAACCTTAACAGTTCACCTTATCCAACTCTCTGATTCCTTCACATTCCACCTTCTTTGAATTCTTAAATCGCACTGTATATGGTTCTGTTTCTTTAAGCCCCTAAAGCCCAGCGGCTTTAGGACACTTCTGTTATGCCCAGCACAGTGTCAGTGAAGTTTCTGAGGCAGAAAGTAAAATGACTTCTAGGGCTTTTGTGAGATGCTCTCAGCATGTGGTTGAGCTGAGTCTGTATGGAGCTGTCCACTACAGTTCAGCTGAAATCAGAGATATCTCAAGAGTTGTGCTGCAGGGCACCAGAGGTGGCTGCTAACTATCCATACTCCTGTTGATAGATTAAATGTATATATAATGAGTCCCATAAATCATCATGCAGAATAATAATAGCAATTATTATTATTGATTTTTTTTATTCACTAGAAAGGATAGGTGGGTATATCCGCTTGGGAGTCTTTTCGTCTGCGTAAGATGTGGCTGCAATTTGCAGAACCGCGCTTTTCCTAAGATGGAAGCAAACTGAAATTTCCTTCCTGTTGCTGTCCTCATCCTCTTAGTTTGTGCTTACATGATCTTACCCACTCTCAAATATCCCATTTCAAGAAAACCTTTCCCAAATCCTTCCAGTCAGAAGTAATTTCTCTTCTTTCTGAACTCTTTTCATTCGTTGTAATGCCTTGTTAATAGCCTTTACCAAAAGCTACCTTTCAGATATTTGGCTATTTCATTCAGCTTCCATTTTTGGACCTCTTCTGTTTTCTGGATTGTCGTTCTCCATTAAAAAACAATCTAGTTAATTCCTAACTGCAAACCTTGAATTCTCTCACTCATCCTTTAATGTTTAGCTTAGGCAACCCCCCAGGTTACCTCTCTCCCACATCCTCATCTTCATTGTACACCCATATTACTTTATGTGTTACTCTGTTGTAACATTTACTATGCCGAACTGTCAATTTATTTCTCCCCACCAGACCATGCTTCTCAAGGAAATGTAGCCCACATTTTATTAGCACTCAGTATCATTGCCTTAACATAATACATGTTCAATAAAATTAATACAAGTTTTATTTCCTCAAGTAGACATCAAGGTCCTTAAGATTAGAGATTATGTTTTACTCATTTGTATATTTTGTTGTATATAATGTCTTGTATAGTACATGCTTTCAAAACAGTTGTGTAACGCTAAGGGAAAACCCCTACACTCTCTTTTTTTGTCTTTGTAAGAAAATAGGGCTATAAATACATCTCTAACTCAAGTTGTTGGGCATCTGCAGATTGCATTTCTATTTAAGAAAGTCTAGGTAGAGAAGTATCAGTGACTCCATTTGCCAGGTGTCTTCAGAGAGTGTTATCATAAATTGTCAATCAAAATAGTGACTCAGGCTGTTTGAACAGAAGTGAGAAATGAGAAACATAGGTGGTGCGCTAGATGAGTCTAATTAGATCAAGAATGAGAAACTAATTTTGAAAGCCCATTAGTCATTGCCTGTCTAGTCATTGCCTTCTATTGTGCGTAGTGGTATCCACAAAACAAATATATCTTGGTGTGTGTTTTGTTGATGTAAGGAAGTGACCTCACAAATTGCAAAAGGAGATTTTGAGCAGATTACATTATAATAACTTTTGTAAATCTTGTTATGTTTGTATACAATCCTTAATATTTATTTCCATTTTTATTTGTTACTTTTATAGCCCAGCTTTGGTGGGATCCAAAATACTCTTACAACATAAACATACATGTCTATTGGAAAACGTAATATCCAGAGATTCTTAGGGTCAAATAATAAATTCTTAGTGTAAAAATAATCATTCTCTTGAGTTTTGACCCATCCTATGTTTTTTCAAAATCTGAAGCTTTACTCTAACTTTGTCTGCCTTCTTTAGTCCTTATAGAAAAAACAATTATTGATGTCTATGGTTAGTGAAGATAAGGCTGCAGAAATAAGGTAAGGTGTTCTCAAGAGAAATTTGGACTTTATGAGAAATATTGAGAAATTTGGCTTTATGAGAAATTTTGCCCAGGAACAATTTGAATTAAAAATCTTTTAAAAGTCAAATATTTCTGGGAGAATTAGGTATTAAGGTAGGGTATGGTAGGGTGTGTGTATGTGTGTTTATGTACACATGAGTTTGGCTGAATTAGAATTCGTCTTTATTTTAATGTCAGTTTGCTCAAACACAAACCCACATACATACACGTACACATACAGTTTTTATTACCTAGCTGAATTTAGCCAGTTTGAAGAACAGCTATTTAGGCAGGAGATCCTGGTGGTGAATGGGAAGAATAATGAGTAAGGCAAGCCTGATTGGGCGGCACATCATTCTGAGGGCCCTTGAGGATTGAAGGTTCATGGCAAAAAGTAAGTGTGGTAGTTAAAAAGTATTAGAGATATGTTGCTCAACATATTAGCCATGTGACTTTGGGTAAGTTGTTTACTCTCCTTGGGCCTCAGTTTCAGTTTTCTCATTTGTAAGAAGTAAATAATAATAGGGCTATCTCATAGGGTTATTGTGTTAATTAAAGAAGATTGATACATATAAAATGCTTAGGACATAAGCACTCAATATATATTAGTTTCTGTCCTCCTCTTGTTTCTCTTCTTCCTTTTTCTCTTCTTTTTCTCCTCTTCCTTCAGTTCTTTCTTTGTTTCCTGGTGGAAAGAATACAGGACTGCACCAGAAAATGCAAGAAACATCAGAAAATAAAGTCTGGCAGATACAAGAGATAATTCCTCTGGAGCTGTGGTCTTTTGTCATACTTTGTGTCTGCCCCGTCAATCATCCTCTGTCCTGGCAAGGAGGAGGCTGTGGGAACCAAGTTCTCCACTCTGAGACTCTTGGCCTCAAGTAACCACTGAGTCCTTGGTCACTTTAAGGTGTCTAGAGAAGTTCTGGCAGAAATTCTTCTCATGCTAGGGCTGAATAATGAAAGATCATTTCTGAGGCAGCTGGTTCTCTAGACTTTCCCAGCATGTTCTTAGATAAAGAAAATAAACTTCTGGTCGTGAGCATCAATGAGCAGGCTCCATTATAGAACATGTATGTGGAAAGTGAAGGGTGTCAGTTCCCATTTGTTGACACAGTGAGATGTGCATCATTGGTGACTGCCTCCCATTTCAGTCCACAGCATTTAAAGTCCAGTGAAAATAGATGCAACCAGCAATGTTGAGCACTCACAATGTGCCAGGTATTGTTCTAAGTGCATTCTGTGTATTAAGTTTATTTATCCTTACAACTCCCCAATGTGAGAGATACTGTTATTATCCCAGTTTAACAAATGTGAAAACCAAATCACAGAGAAGTGAAATAGAGCGAGGCCTAGGCCCATCTGACTTCAGAACCTACCTCTGAACTTTTGCCATCTCTCAGCTCCCCCTGCCATAGTCAACTCTTTGAAGGCTGTCTCATTCCATGCTTAAAAGCTATCACAAGATTGTTTATTCTGCAAACCATGCTTTTTCTCTTTAACCTTCACTTGGACACTCATTATTATTAAAAATCATTTCAGTTAATAAGCACCTAATATATTCCATTCTGTTTGATTCCTTATTTCTCTTCTCCACGATAATTTTATGTTTTATTTCCTATCCTTAGTCAATTGTACATTGCCTGGTACAAAGGATGTGCTCAATAAGGTCTGTGGAATGAAATAAAAAATATTTGTTGGGTTGAATATACAATTTATTCATTTTTGATTCATTTATTTTTAGAATATGAATGTGTAGACATGTCCTACTATAGAAGGTTGTCATGAACTTTGAAGTTTACAATAGATTTAAATGCTTTCACAGCTTCTAGTTTGGTAGAAGAGGTTAATAATTCTACAGGTGGTAGCTTGCTTTTCTAAGGAAAAGAAGAAACTAGCAGTACAGTTATGCTGATTTTTGCCTTGTAATGGTGTTTTTTTGATTGTTCGACACTAGGTGGAGCCAAGAAACCTTGCAGGGAAACTCAAAAGAAGTAAGAAATACTGTTACCAACCCTCCGATTGTACTCAAAATAATTTGAAGTTTTTTTTTTTTTTTAAGATTGCAAACTGGTGCATTATTCGCATCAGTTATTTGATTACATTAATTCTCCAGTGAATCATTTGCTCTACTGGTTATCTTATTATTTTTGAAGTGGAAAGGTCTTATACTTTAATTCTTTCAGTTTCCCAATACTTAGAGACAATTTTAAATATTTAAGTAAAATCTCTATTTGGTAGTTGAGACTCAAAACCCCAAATCTTTCTTCACCGTTCCACCCTCAACCCCCTTCTTTTAAGTGCAATGTGGTTGCAGACACCAAAAGTCTGGTATTCTGTGACTAAAGATCCTGGACTAGCAGTAGGGAAGTTTTCTTTTTCGTCTCTTCCTTTTTCTTTTTTCATTTGAAAAATAACTTTTGTACATTAAAACGGTGAATATCAGAAACTGCAATTGGTTCAACATAACCAAATGTAGACTTACCAAGATCACATGAAAGTCAAAAGCAGAGTCATAACCATAATAGTTTTGACTCAACTTTTGACTTTCCTTGTGGTCTTGGTAAGTCACCTGTCTTCTTTGAGTCTCATCTTATTCATCTGTTAAGTGGAAGGAACAGGCATCAAATTGAAAGATCAATTTCCATTTGAATTTTTCATAGTTTTGGCCCCTGAATTATTCTGATCTGTGTCCTTGACTGGTTCTCCATGTTTTTTGTCCAGCATGTGTTTTGAATTCTATAGATGTTGGCTAATTATGGACTATTAATAGATGTTCATTAATTATGGACTGCTGGAGACCTGAAATGTGTCCTCTACATAGGCTTGAGTTCATTGTTAATTTCCTGGCATAATTTCTTACAGGATGCCAAGTTACTGTTAATTGTATTTAGTTCAATTAAAGGAATACAATAATAGAAATTCATGTTTTATTATAGTGTTATGTTAGGTTTTTCCCTTTATAATTAGCTTAGTGAGGTAGTTCTATTTCTGTAAACTATGTGATGATCTCTTCCCAGAGGGATATTTTACTCTAGTACTTTTAATCTTTCAGCATAAGACTATTACATGGTTAAGTTGAATGAAACCTTAACTGGGAAAGTTGAACTAAATCTTAAATTTCATTTTATCCTTCACCCTTAGTGGGATCTTGTAATAAATCAGTTTTAATAGCTTTTCCAAATATCAGTGTTCATAGCAGTTAGTAGATGGTTTTGTAGCATTTTCATATGGTACTATATTTAGTTGGTAAAAACCAGATGATGAATTTCCAATGGCTAAACTGTAGGTATATTAAAATAAGAATATTACCATCTGCTAGACCAATAATTCCCCCAATAAATTCAGTAGCATAAAAATCCTTAAAAAATTCCCTAAAAATTATTTGATGGATTAAATAGCTTAGGTAACATTGCCTATTATATATGGGGGTTCACAATGAATAGTATAGTAAAGGCTATGAGAAGGCCTGCAGTTTTGATTCTTTTTTAACTTTCACCTACCATTCTCAAATTTTTATGACTTTTTCTCCATAATATTGTTCAGAGCTTGATATCCATGAGCCATATCTGATACATATTTTCTTTTATTCTTAAAATTTTCTTCAAGGCAGTCTTTTATATTAAATTCCTATATTAGCAAGTATCAATATTTTACCTATGGAACAAAAAAGAGCATTCAGAATTTAAAAACTCTTTGATTTTATTTGATTAGTGGTAAATAAAGGTTAAATTATAGTTGGAAATTGTACTTTGAAATTGCAGTTTTCTCCATTTTGAAGAAAATTTTCCCTCTCATAGTTCTTTACTAGCAGTAGACCAGGTAGATGTGTTTTTTACTCTAAACATGATTGAGGAAGGTACACAATTTTAACCAAAACCATGATATAATTTTCCCATATTTCTCATTTGCCTGATGCTGAAACTGTTCTCTTTCTATCAGTTGAAATGGGTCTTATTACTAGCTAAGGTCTCTTGAATTCAAATCCTGACTTTCTGCTACGTGCCTTTTTGCAAGCTTACTAACCAATCTGTGCCTCATTTTCCTCATCCGTAAAATGAATGTATTAGTATCTATGGTAAGATAGATATCTATGGTTCTCACTTACTTGTGAGAACCAAGTAAGTGAATACACACAATGCACTTGGAGCACTGATTGGAAAGCCTTTCATTGTGTCAGCTATTATAATTCATGCTTATGGTGCTTTGTCTAGGTGGTAATAGAGCTGTGATGCATTAACCTTTCCCCAACACTCTCATCAATAGAATGTAACAAATTTTCAAGAAATAGATAAATCTTGAGCTCTCTGTTGCCATGGCAAGAATTTCCAGATCATATTGTGTATTTGATCAAAATGCTGTTTTGCCTTTCATCTATATTTTTAGTCAATTAGTTATTCATTTGTTTATCTCATATTAACTGAGTGCCTGTTGTTTTATAGGCACTGAGCTAATTTGGTAGTAGTGATATTGGGGAAGTTAGATATGGCTGCTCTCCTTGTGGACCTCAGAGTTATAGAAGGACAAGCAAAAAGCATACTGGGTACTATGAGAGAAGAATTCATGAGAGCAGATGGAGTTATCCACCTCCAAATAGGGAATTATGGAATATGCATGGAGAAACACAACATCAAGGTTGAGATCTTTTTTTTAAATGCCTTCATTTCTTCATATTAACTTACTTATTTTTAACTTTTATTTTAGATTCAGGGAATACATGTACAGGTTTGTTACTTGGGTATGCTGTGTAACATTTGGAGTACAAATTGATCCCATTGTCCAGGTATTGAGCAACATTTACCCCTCTCCCTCCATTTCCCGTCTAGTAGTCTCCAGTGTCTGTTGTTGCCATCTTTATATCTATGAGTACCCAATGTTTAGCTCCCACTTATAAGTGGGAATATGTGGCATTTGGGTTTTTGTTACTGTGTTAATTTGCTTAGGATAATGGCCCCAGCTGTATTCATGTTGCTGCAAAAGACATGATTTAATTCTTTTTTATGGTTGCATAGTATACCATGATGTATATGTACCACATTTGCTTTATCCAGTCCACACTGATGGATGTGTTCTAGGTTGATTCCATGTCTTTTTTTTTTTTTTATTGTGAATAGTGCTGTGATGAACATGCAAGTGCATGGGTCTTTTTGGCAGAATAATTTGTTTTCTTCTGAGTATGTACCCAGCAATAAGATTGCTGGATTTAATGGTAATCCTGATTTAAGTTCTTTGAAAAATCTCCAAACTGCTTTCCATCGTGGCTGAACTAATTTACATTGCCACCAACAGTGTATAAGCATTTCATCTTCTCCAGTGTCTTGTTTTCTGACTTTCTAATACTAGCCATTCTGACTGATGTGAGATGGTGTCTCATTGTGGTTCTGATTTTCATTTCTCTGCTGATTACTGATGTGAAGCATTTTTTTCATGCTTGTCTGGCCACTTGTATGTCTTTTTTTGAGAAGTGTCTGTTCATATCCTTTGCCCATTTTTAATGGGGTTATTTGCTTTTTGCTTGTTGAATTGCTTGGATTGGTTATAGATTGTGGCTATCAGATCTTTTTTTGGACGCACAGCAAATGTTTTCTACCATTCTTGAGGTTGTCTGCTTACTCTGTTGATAGTTTCTTTTGCTGCACAGAAGATCTTTCATTTAATTAGGTCCCAATTGTCAATTTTTATTTTTTTTCCATTTGTTTTTGAGGATTTAGTCCTAAATTTCTTTCCAAAGTGGATGTCTAGAATGGTGTTTCCTAGGTTTTCTTCTAGGATTCTTATAGCTTGATATCTTACATTTAAATCTTTAATCCATCTTGGGTTAATTTTTGCATATGCAGAAGGTAGGGATCCAGTTTTATTCTTCTTCACGAGGCTCACCAGTTATCTCAGCATCAGGTATTGACAGACTCCTTTCTTTGTTGCTTATTTTTGTCGACTTTGTCAATGATTAAGTGGCTGTAGGTGCGTGGCTTTATTTCTGGGTTCTCTATTCTGTTCCATTGGTCTACATGTCTGTTCTTTTTGCTTAGGATTGCTTTGACTATTCCAGCTCTTTTTTTGGTTCCATACAAATTCTGACATTTTTCCCCCAATTCTATGAAAAATGATGTTGGTAGTTTAATAGGAAAAGCATTAAATTTGTAGATTGCTTTGGGCAATATGGCCATTTTCATCATACAGGTTCTTCCAATCCATGAGAATGGAAGGTTTTTCCATTTGTTTTTGTCATCTATGATTTCTTTTAGCAGTGTTTTGTAGTTCTCCTTAGTTAAATGTATTCCTATGTATTTTATCATTTTTGTGGCTATTGTAAATGGGATGACATTCTTGATTTGGCTCTCAGCTTGAAGATTATTGGTGTATAGAATGCTACTTATTTTTGACATTGAGTTTGTTTCCTGAAATCTTAACACTACTGATCAGTTTTAACAACTTTTGACAGAGTATTAAGGTTTTCTGAGAATAGAATCATATCATCAACAAAGAGAGATAGTTTGACTTTTTCTTTTCCCATTTGAATGCCTTTTATTTTTTTCTCTTGACTGAGTGCTCTGGCTAGCATTTTCAGTACTATGTTGAATAGGAATGGTGAGAGTGAGCATTCTTGTCTTGTTGCAGTTCTCAAGGGGAATGATTCCAGCTTTTGCTCATTCAGTATGATGTTGACTGTGGGTTTTTCCTAGATGGCTCTTGTTATTTTGTGGTATGTTCCTTCAGTGCCTAGTTTCTTGAGAGTTATTACAATGAATGTATATTAAATTTTATGAAAGCTTTTTTTCAAGTTCTTTGAGATGATTTTGTGTGTGTGTGTGTGTGTGTGTGTGTGTGTATGTTAACTTCCGTTAATTTGGTGAATCTCATTTATTGATTTCCATATGTTGAACCAACCTTGCATTCTAGGAATTAAGCCTACTTGATCATGGTGGATTAACTCTCTGATATAATGTTGAATTTGGTTTGCTATGATATTGTTGAGAATTCTTGTGTCTATGTTCCTCAGTGGTATTGGCCTGTAGTTTTCTTTTTTATTTGTGTCCTTGCCAGGTTTTGATATCAGGGTGATGCTGGTTTCATAGCATGACTTAGGGAGAAGTCCTTTCTCCTTGACTTTTTGAGATGGTTCTAGTAGAATTGGTACTAGCTCTTCTTTGTAAATCTGGTAGAATTTGACTATAAAGTCATCTGCTTTGGGGCTTTCTGTGGTTGGTAGGTTTTATTACTAACTCAATTTCCAAACTTGATATTAGTCTGTTCAGTGTTTCAATTGGTTCCTGATTAAATCTTGGAAGACTGTGCATTTCTAGTTTATCCATTTCCTGTAAATTTTCTAGTATGTTCCTTATAGTCTCAGTGTTAGTCTTTATAGCATTGCTATAAAGAAATAGTTAAAACTGTGTAATTTTTTTAAATGGTTTAATTGGCTCATCATTCCACAGGCTGTACAAGAAGCATGATACTGGCGTCTGCTTGGTTTCCAGGGAAACCTCAGGAAAGCTTTACTCATAGTAGGAAGGTGAAGGAGGATCCAGCACTTCATATAGTCAGAGCAGGAGAAAGAGAAAGAGGGGAAAGTGCCACAAACTTTTAAATAACCAGATCTCATGTAAACTCACTCACTCACATTCATGAGAACAGGACCAGGAGATGATGCTAAATCTTTCATGGGAACTACACCCCCATGATCCAATCACCTCTTCCCAGGCTCCACCTTCAACACTTGGGATCATAATTCAACACTAGGTTTGGATTGGGAAATAGATCCAAACTATATCATTCTGCCCATGGCCCCCACAAAATCTCATGTTCTTCTCACATTACAAAATACAGTCATGCCTTTCTAAAAGTCCTCCAAAGTCTTAACTAATTCTAGCATTAACCCAGAAGTCCAAAGTTCCATGTCTAATCTGAGACAAGGCAAGTCCCTTCTACATATGAGCCTGTAAAATAATAATAAAACGAAGTTAATTTCTCCAAGAAACATTGGGGGTACAGGCATTGGCTAAATAATCCTGTTCCAAAAGGGAAAAATTGACCAAAAGAAAGGGTCCCCAGACACTGTGCAAGTATAAAACCCAGCAGGCCAGTCATTAAATTTTAAAGCTTCAAAATAATCTCCTTTGTCTCCATGTCTCACATCAAGGACATACTGGTGCAAGGGGTAGGCTCTCAGAGCCTACTCAGCTCCGCCCCTGTGGCTTTGCAGGGTTTAGTCCTCACAGCTGCTCTCATGGTCTTGTGTTGAGTGCCTGCAGCTCTTCCAGATTGGGGGTACAAGCTGCCAGTGGATCTACCATTTATGAGTCTGGAGGACAATGGCTTTCTTCTCACAGCTCCACTAGGCAGTGCCCCAGTAGAGATTCTCTGTGAGGGTTTTAACCTATATTTCTTCTCCTCACTGCTCCAGTAGAGGCTCTCCATGAGGGATCCAACCCTGCAGCAGGCTTCTGCCTGGACATCCAGGCTTTTTCATACATCCTCTGAAATCTAGGCAGTGGATTCCAAGCATCAATTCGTGCACTCTGTGCACCTACAGGTTTAACACCACATGGAATCCACCAAGGCTTATGTCTTGCACCCTCTGGAGCAGCAGTCTTGCTTTCTCTATAATGTTAATATTATTACTTTAATTATTCTTTCGTTTTTCCCTTTTCCCTTCATTCTGGGGGAGATATGACTGTAAAGAATGCTGGGTAGGGTCTTTTGGCTTTGCTTTCATAGCCTTATGCATTTCCTTTGGCTGATTTTGTTTTGGACTGTGGAGTTCAACCTACAAGCTATTGATGGCATTTATAGGTAAAAGCTGGCTGTGGCCAACATATCTGGGTATATACTTGATTCTTATTTACTAGCAGAAACTCCCTATTGCCTAAAACAATAAACTAATTCATGGCATGTATAGTCATATGAGCTCCCTGCCCAGCCCCAGAGCAGCAAAGGCCATAAATGGCGACGGTATGACTGGGCAGGTCCACCTATTGGTCCCCTGATGGCAGGCAAAGGCACCAGCACCAATGGAGAATCCTGTGGGCAGCCACCAAATGCTCACAGTTGTGCCTAGGGATGTAGCTGGAACACTGCTTCAGCTCCAGGTTTTCTGCACAAAACTGAAGGATGGCCTAAGCTTCTAATCCAGAAGGGTGGGCACTCTATGTGCCTGGAGCTCTGTATAGGCATAGAGCAGAGAGGGTCCCCTGCACCAAGATCTCTAAACAGGAGGATTGGGTGACAGACTGATTAACTAGGCAAGCATGTGCTTTGAATTCCTGAGATCTGTTTGGGCACGAAGCAGAGAGGGACTTGCTGCATCATGATCTATGTTCTAGGAGGGTGGGGTGGCTCAGGCTGCTGAACCAGATGAGCAGGTGTTCCAAATGCCTGGCGTTCTGCCTGTGTATGAAGCAGAAAGATTCTCCCTATGCCAGGATCTATGCATAGGAAGGGTGCAGCAGGCCAGGTTGCTCATCCAGATGAATGGTGCCCTGAATGCCTGGATATCTGCTTGTGTGTGGAGTGTAGAGGCTCCCTTTGTACCAAGATCTCTGCATAGGAGGGGTAGAATGACTCTGGCTGCTGGACCAAAAAACAGGTGCTCCTAATGCCTAGAGATCTGCCTGAGCATGTAGTAGAGAGGTGTGCCAGGATATCTTCACAGGAAATGTGGGACTGCTTAGCCTGCTAATCCAGGTGAGCTGGTTCTCTGAACACCTGGAGATCTGTGTGGGTGGGGACTGTGAAAGCCATGTTGTACCAAGATGTATGTGCAAGAAGGGTGAGGCAGTTCAGGATGCTGAACCAAGTAAAAGAGTGCTTCAGACGCCTGGAGAGAGAGACCTGCCTGGGCATGGAGAAGAGAAAACTCCACTTCATCACAATCTGTGTCCAAGAAGGGTCAGGTGGCTCAGTTTGCTGAACAAGGCAAACAGGTGCTCTGAATGCTTAAAGATCTACTTGGGTGTGGGCAAGACAGAGCCTCCCTGCACCATGATCTATGTCCAGGAAGGGTGGGGCAGCTCAAGCTGCTGGTCCAGGCAAGCGGATGCTCCAAATGCCTGGATTTCAGCCTGGGAGTGGAACAGAGAGGGCCCCAATAAACTACAATCTTGGGAGAGCAGGGTAGGGGATCCAGCAATGGACACACCAATCAGTTCTAGGTTGTCAAGCTGGCCCTGGCAGCACATCTTGCCACGCACGAGAAATTACGACTGTTGCAGCTCTCCTCCTGCCCCAGGCTTGTGATAGGGAAAAGCACAATTTTTGCCCTACTGCTGAGGCATTTTCCAGAGTTCTGGCTGTGGAGATTTTTACCACACCAAGAGCAGGTTCTCCAGTCTCTGGCCTGAGATTAAAATGCCTGTGTAGCCACACCACTGTGTTGACAAAGAATGGCTGACTTTGTACGCATCCAGATTGAAAAATGGCATCCTGCTTTCACTTCTGGGTCTGGACTGAGACACTGGACTAAAAATGTATGCAAGTTATCTTGGTGTCTTTCCTTTACAGCATCTCTAAGCCTCCCAGCCTCTTCCCAAGTTAGTTCCAGGATGTGGGAGACACAAAGTGCTTTCCCTCATCCTCAGTTGCTCATATCCCCAGTGGAAACAAGAGCTCCAGACGGAGGCTGTCTTCCTCCCTTACATAGCGGAGCTTAACTTACTTTTTTCAACTGAACACCACAGAGGCCGTATGCTGGTGTTCTGCTCTCTGGGATTGGAAGTGTCCTTCACAATTCCAATGGATTCCTATTTTACTTCACGAGCTAAATTTCACAGAATTGATCTTTATGTACTATCTTGCTATTTCCAAGTGGCTGAGGTATGCTGAAAGTTTCTACCATCATCTTTAAAATAGTTGAGATCATAAAGGTTCATCAGAGTTGCCCATTTGGTAAAGGAACAAGAGAACAACTTACATTCAAAGAATTGAGAGAAATTCTACATATCCTAAAGATAGAATGTAAGGTAATGTGTGTGTGATAAGAATGAAGCCATTACTATCAACAAGATAGTTGAAGGTAATGTTTGTGTGATAAGAATGAAGGCAGATATATAATTTTTCACATTAATTAGGCCTTTAGTGAACTATATAGGTAGAGTGATAATCTGACAACTGTTATGTACTCATAGGCAGGCAGGAGATTCTCATCAGAATACTTTTAAGGCAGAAGGATACAACATTTTGAAGACAACATTTTTTCCCCCAATTTTTTGCAATAAAGTACACATAACATAAAATTTACTGTCTCAATCATTTTAAGTCTACAGTTTAGTGGTATTAAATACATTCACAGTGTTATGAAACAGTTACTACCATCCATGTGATAGGTCATCTTGTAAAACTGAAACTCTGTACCCATTCAAAATTACTCCCACTTCTACCTCACTCTGCTCAACTTGTTCATATAGGAGACTTAATCCCTAGGAGAACAGTTGGTCCTGAACTCTGCAGAGAGACATGGCCCATCAGATAAGTTGGTCTGACCTGAGCACCCCTTGGTCTTCTGGCCTCTTCCAGGAACCCAGTCAGACCATGCCTGGCTGCAAGGCAGCCTTGGATGCCCTGAGGGCCTGCATCATAGCTTCTGCACTGGTGGACTGTGCCTGACCAGTGGAGAGCTCCAGCAGGGTGTCCCCCATGGCCATGCACCAGCCCACACACATCTTCCCCACGCTGCAGCTTCTCCTGGGCCCATGGCAACTCCCCACATCACTTTGCTGGCACATGTCTGCATGGGTGACTTTTGCTTTCCTTGTTCTGCCAGTGTGTAACTGTTTGTGATTCTGCCCTGCCACTGCTACAATGGGGGTAAAGCCCATCCCCTCACCGCTGCCAACAGCCTTTGGAAGCAGAGTCTTGGCAGGCACAGATTCAGTCAGCACTGGGGCAAAGCACCGGCCCTTGCATTCACACTGCTGGGGGAGTGAAAGTAGGTGCAGAGAACAAGATCCTCCTCCAATCCTGCTTGTGGCATGCAGAGAAGGCACAGATACCTATGCCCACTGGTGTCCCATCCCTGAGCCAACACCACTATCAGAACAAATGCACACACAATCACTAGCAGGTGCCTTTGTCACCAACCCAGCTGCATTGCCTCTGCCACTGTGGTGAGTGCCTGCAGAGAGGCAGACACCCACTAGCCTCCTGCCACACCTGATAAGTAGGCACCCCACTGTGCTGCTGCTACCACTGCTGCTGGCACATGTGAACAAGAATAAATACTGCTGTCACTGCACAATGAAACACTTTGACCAGCACCACCCTTTGGAGTGTAATGACCAGCAGTGTGGGAGCACCTTGGTTCTCCCAGTGCATTGGATTCCTAACCTTGAGGATCCAGAGAACAAAGTCAGGGCCCAATACAAGTCCTGCAGAATTAGAATATGCCATTCAGAAATTGGGATTTGAGCACTAGCCCCCGCTAAAATCTTCCAGAAACAAAGCTAGTCAGTTGAATCTACCTTATACCACAATCAAACCCCTCAGGGTCATCAAATATAATAAAAGAAAAAAAATCCAAAGGTCAGCAACCTCAAAGATGGAAGGAACATAAGCCCACAAAGGGAAGAAGAAACCAACACAAGAACCCTGAAAAGTCAGAAAGCCAGAGTGCCTTCTTTCCTCCAGACAACTGCATCGCCTCTCCAGCAAGGGTTCTGACCAGCTGAGATGGCTGAAATGACAAATATCATTCAGAATATGGATACAAATGAAAATCACTGAGCTGTAGGAGGACACTGAAACTTAGTCAAAGGAAGCTAAAAATAATGATAAAACAATGCAGAATCTGATAGACAAAATAGCCAATATATAAAAGAATGTAATCGACCTGATAGAACTGAAAAACCTACAGGAATTTCATAATGCAATCACAAGTATTAGAAGCAGAGTAGACCAAGAGAAGGGAAGAATGTCAGAGCTTGAGGACTGTCTTTCTGAAATAAGGCAGTCCAACAAGATTTGGAGAAAAGAATGAAAAGGAACAAATAAAACCTCCAAGAAATATGGGATTACTAAAAGAGGCCAAATCTATGACCCATTGGTGTCTCTCAAAGAGATGATAAGAAGGGAACCAACTTGGAAATGTTTTTCAGGATATTATCCATGAGAACGTCCCCAACCTAGCTAGAGAGGCCAGCATTAAAATTCAGGAAAGTTAGATAATTCCATTAATATACTTCACAAGGAGATTATCCCCAAGACATATAATCATCATATTCTGCAGTGTTGAAATGAAAGACAAAATGTAAAAGGCAGCTAGAGAGAAAGGTCAGAGTCATGTACAAAGGAAGACCCATCAGAGTAACAGTGGACCTCTCAGTAGAAACCCTACAAGCCAGAAGAGATTGAGGGCCAATATTCAACATTCTTAAAGAAAGGAAATTCCAACCCAGAATTTCATATCAGGCCAAACTAAGCTTTATGAGTAAAGGAGAAATAAGGTCCTTTTCAGATAAGCAAATGCTGAGGGAATTTGTTACCACCAGACGTGCTTTACAAGAGCTCCTGAAGGAAGCACAAAATATAGAAAGGAAATATGTGGAAGTGAAATTATGTACAAAGAACATTGGATCCTGTGTCAAAAACATATTGAAGTACACAGACCAGTGACACTATAAAGCAGCTGCATAAACAAGTCTGCAAAATAACCAGCTAACATCATTATGACAAGATCAAATCCATACATATCAATACTAACCTTGAATGTAAATGGGCTAAATGCATGAATTAAAAGACAGAGAGGCAAGTTAATAAGGAACCAAGACCCATTGGTATGCTGCTTTCTCTTTGGTTCCTTTTTATGATATCTATTTCTTGGCTGAAATCTCATTCTAATTATGAATTGTTTTCCTTATTTATAGAACTGCTTTTTTATATTCCCTTGTATCTTACTGAGTTTTCTTAAGATCATTATTTTGAACCCCTTTCCAGACATTTGATGTTACTGAAGGCTTACTGTTATTCTTTGGGCATGTCACATTTTCTTAATTTTTTATGTTTCTTGTCTTCCTACACTGATATTTGCACATCTACTCAAACAGTCAGTTTATCCATTTTTTTTTTGGAGTAGTTTTCCTAGGAAAAGACTTTTTGTGTAGATGGGTCTCAAGATTTTGGATAAGAATGGTGTGTTGGCTTTGATTCTGGGGGACTCAGTAGTGTAGACTTTCTATAGATTCTTCAGCTATAATCTTTATCTGCATTGATTGTGATTGTCTCACTGGTCTAGGCTTGGGGAATTTGTAATGACAATGGTACAGTTTCCTATGCAGGTCTGCCTATTTCTCTGAAGGAAAGGATGCCTGGTGGGTTCAGGTAATGTGGTCATTTCTTTAGGCCTAGGCTCTAGATAGCTGGCTTACTGGTGCTACAGGTACCATAATGGCAGGGCCTCAGACATAGAGGTGGTCGGAGGTTACTGGCTGCAAGACAGGACACTCTCTAGTTGTTGGTCCTGCTTCAAGATAGCAACATGCCCAGGTTATTTTTTCAAACAAACACCCTAGTCCTAAATTTAGTCATTTGTGAGAAATATGCTTACTTTAAGTGTATGTAAGATAATTCATAATAAACCCCAAGTGTTTTCTGACTGTGGTGTACAATCATACTATGGGGAACATAGTCAAAAGAAAAGGAAGAATTTTCTTTAGTTCTTTTCCTAGAACATTATTGTAGAGCTTCCTCTTTCATTATGTTATTTTACTCTAAAATGTTTTTGCTTTTATTATCAATCTTAACCGTTTCCAGATAATTGTGCCATAGCACCACATTCTGTTTAAGTAGTGAGTCTTCGTAATATTATAAAATGGGACATACGTTTTCCGAATATGTCCTGCAAAACATCTGCTAATAACTGCAAACTCCTGGAAAATGATGAAAATGACTCTTGCTCGATTCTTATGGTACTATGACCCCACTCTCTAGGTGTTTTTTCTTCGTTTGTTCTGCATTATTTTTTTAATCAGGGAATGGTGGTAGAAAAGTTGCGTATTTTATTTTGGGTTTTAGAAGGAAGAGTGATTTTGCAATTAAACGTAAATTGTAAAGGATCACTTCATCATAACAGTGTTAGCTTATTTCCATTAAACAACATTTTGGCTGCCGTAAGTATGAATGATATTTTAATCCCCAAATACATTTATTCTGTCAACAAATTTGTAACGAGTACTTTTTATGTGCTAGGCATTGTTCTGGTGCTTAGGATATATCTGTGAATAAAAATGTCAGTAACATCTATTTCCATATAGCTTACTTTCTAGTTAAGAGAGAAAAACAATTTCACCATAAATCAAAAAGTTCTACCTGATAGATCTTGATTAGCAGGTATATAGGGGTATATTCTAATACTAGAAAATAACAATATATTAGGAGGTTAAAATACGTTTGGGGCTTAAAAATGATATAAAGCTTTCCCAATTAAGTTACTTTTTTAATCCTCAGAATCTGCCTGGGGGTGAGCTTCCATATATAAATTCTCCAAATTGTCTTGATATATTTTGTTTTATATAAATCAGTATTCAAACAAACACTTGCTGATTTGGTTATTTCACTGAAGTATTTTTTAAGTCTCCTTTAATCTGGTATAGTGCCTTTATCTCACTCCTGTTTCCCATAGTTTGGTTGAAATGTCAGTTTTCCTATAGATTATTTCACTGTAGCAAATACTATTATTGCCCTATCATATTCCTGTGGCATTCACTGTTCCCATGAACAACTTAATGGCTTCCAAAAAAATTGCAACGGTCACTCTGCCTTTGGGCTTCCTTGCCTTTCCTCACCACCAGCCATGCCAACATTCATGCCTTAGTTAACACTTCCCTCTGTCTTCACGCATTCTCAGCAGTATCCAACCAACGACTGATAGGACCAAATAACTAATCTAGATCTCTCTTTCATTTGGGATAACTCTGAGATATGTTCTACTCTGTATTTCAGAGTTCCTTAGTGGGACTTAACCCAAGTGACCTGCAGCAGTACATCCACTCAATAGCACTTCTATAGTGGCTTCCTTGTTTTTCCTTGCTTGTATTGCTTCCTCATTTCTCTGCCAGTGGTATCCTACAAATAACATATGAACCTTTTCTCAAGGTTTTATTTTGATGGAATCCAACCTAAGATGCCCCTGATCTAAATTTGGTGAAATAAATAATTCTCATAATATCATGTATTATATTAGTTTACCTCTGTAGACTGAAAGCTAGAATAAAGGCTTTTATAGATTCAGTATTTTTTTTTAGGGGGAAGGGTCAAGAAGTTTTTGCAGTTAGTGCTAAATCTCTTATAGTGCTTTACACCAAGAGTCAAACAATGCTGATTATCTCACTTGTAGTATATTAGTAAATTAAGATGGCGAGAGTGTGTGATTTCTTACTAGCCTTATGCCTAAAGGTTTTAAGATTTATTAATGACCATTGTCAGAATCAGTAATTTCATTAAGGATTGTAAATCGATTATTTTCTTAATTCTATTGTTTCTTGAGCATACATTACTTGAAATTCTGTATTAAATGTTTTCTCTCATCTACTGGTAATATTTTATTATCTTATAATACATTTTACACCGAAAGGTAGAATAAATGCTGGGTTTTTTCCCTTTAATTATCCACTTACATGAGCAAAAGTTTATACCATAACAACTTAAAATCTTGTCCAATAAATTTTGTTTTATTTCTTTTTCCTTCTTCACTGTCTTCCATTCCTACTCCTCTTTCTTTCTTTTCTCTCCCTTATCTGCATTCTAATCCTGCTTTATCTCCTACTTTTCTACTCCTTTTCCTTCTTTATATTATTATAAACCATGTCTTTTACATAATCAATATTTTAAAATCATTTTTGGATGTTAATATTGGCCCATCTTTGGCCAGTGAGGGGCCCCATAACTCCTCTGTTCCTTTGGCATGATCTTGTTCTACATTGTTAGTATCTGCAATAGATTGTATTTTTATGTTCCCTAAAATTCATATGTTGAAACCTCATCCCCAGTGTGATAATATTTGAAGGTAAGGTCCTTGAGTGGCAATTAGTTCATGGGGTGGAACCTTAACGAATGGGAGAGTGTGCTTTTCAAGAGATTCCAAAGAGATCTCTTGCCTCTTCCACCATGTGATAAGACAGAGCCATGACATCATCTATAAACCAGGAAGATAGCCCTCAGCAGGCACCGAATCTTCCAGTGCCTTAATCTGGGACCTCCTAGTCTCCAGAACTGTGAGAAATACCTTTCTGTGTTTTATAATCCATCACTTTATGGTATTTTGTTTTAGAAGCCTGAATAGACTAAGACAATATCTTTGCTTACTGGCACATAGAGACGTTTCAGGCTCCTAGTAAACATTTCTTTCCTAAGCTTAGAATCAGATGTTTTGAAAGAAGGTTCCCTTTATTAGAACTTATTTAGAAATTATAATCTTAGAAATAGGACTGAGTATTGCTACCATTTTTCCATTGCTTCTAGCATTTTTTAAAAATAAATAAGGCAAGGAAACAATGTTTCCATAAAGAGGGAAAATCGTTATTGTACAGTGATATTTTCTGATTCAAATTTGAGATTTTATATAAAATATTTGATTTTATAAATATAATTTATATTAGATTCTATCTACTTTTACAAAATTACTCATTTTCATTATTTTACAAAAAAGGTTATTAATAAAAGACTGCTGAATAGAGTTAAAGGATTTTTTTTCTTGTCCTTTTTGTCCATAGAATCTATCTCACTGAAAAATACATAGGCAAAATATTGATGTTAGTTGGAATAATTATTTTCTTTATGTGTTTATGCTGTCATCTTGACATATAGTTATATTTGTTTGTTTTATTATTTTTCTTTACTTTTGGGGGATTTAAACATTTTTGTTTCTTGATTATTAAAAACAATTATATGAGTGCAACACAGAAAGTGTATTACAAAGTATAGAGAATTTTTGCTTTCATCCTAATTGCTTCTACCCTTCTTCTATAGATAGAAAATAGTTAATCCTTTCTATTTGTTTTGCTTTATTCTCTCAGGATTTCCAATAAAGCAATTCTATATCTGTCTATCACTCAATCAGTCATCTATCATCATCTAACTCTATTTTTAACCTATATTCCTCTTTTTTCTTTACAAAAGGTAGATCATGTACATTGCTCTGTGGCTTGCTCTTTTCACATTTTACAGCTGTATAGTATCCTATCATGTGGATGTTCCAGTTATTTAACATTTGGTTTGTTTTCTATATTTTGCTATTTAAAAGTGTTGGATATGGAGAAGAATGTTCTAGGCAGAGGAATCACCACATGCAAAGACAAAGAGGTGAGGCCAAGTGTAATATAATAGGAGAATAAAGTATGCTTACTTTGCAAGGTGTGTTTAGGAACAGTGAGAGATGAATTTGAAAGGATAGGCAAGAATCTTTTATAATGTTATAGGGGTAAGATTTTGTTCTAAAATTAATAGGAGCTACTGAGGGATTTTAAACACAGGAGCATTTGTCATCACAACATATTTTTTGGAAGAATCACTTTGTCAGTATTGTGAAAAATAGGCTGGACATTGGTGAGGGTAGAAGTAGTGAGAGCAGTCAGGAAGATGTCACTATAGTTAAAGATAGTAGGAGAGGGGAAAGATAAGTTATATGTTTCAAAAGATAAGTTATATGTTTCCAAAGATAGACTTGACAGGACTGAATGACTGATAAAATGTGGAGGCAAGGAAGAAGAGGAGTCCAGAATCCTTCCCCACTGGTACAAATGGTTAGATAGTGGGTGTCTTTCCTAAGATTGGGAATGTGGGAAAAGTAGAAAGTCTGATTCAAAAAATATCCTTGCTTTGCTTTGTACATATTGAGGGTTGAAGTGATTATGGAACACACAGGGTGAAAATGTATATAATCAATAGCTGTCATTACGTGCAGAAATTTGGAGGAAGATTGGAGACAAAGATAAAGATTTGGTCTTTTTTGTCATCAAAAAACTTTTTTACAGGAAAGTCCTATACCAATGTTAGTTATTGCTGCCATCACCACAGCAGTTATTATTTTGAAGACAAACATTACATTGTAGAGTTATTCTTCCTTATATTTAATTTGAAAATATTTTCTTTTTAAAACCCATAGGCTTGGGGTATAACGATGATTTTCAGGCTCTGTGAAGCTTCATATATTAGAAAAGAAGGAAATGGCTTCAAAAAGGAAAGACATGTTTTTCCTAATCCAAAATGACTTCATTTGCAGCAATTCCAGAGCATTTTATTTTAACTTTCATTCATAACTGCTTTGACAAGGTTAAACTGAAGCGATGAAAACAGCTTTATTAATTGGAATCTTTCATTACTGTCATGCTTTCTTTGCTAGGGAAGCCAGGAGCTTATATTTTTAAAAATTCATTAAAATTCCAGTGTGCATCCATCAGAGAAATCATTTTAAAAACATTCTAATCTTCAATATGGGGTGAAAAAAAACCCATCACATTCATTTTTTTGTGCCAAGAAATAAAAGCCCAATTGAGCAATGGCATGAGTTAGAGTCTGGATTGTATAGAGTGTCTGAAGAACTACTCACTGATTCAATTCAATGCATAATTTTTCATCACCACTCGAAATTACAGAGCCAAGCCAAAGTTAAAAAAAAATACTTACATAAGAGAAAAGCAGCCTTTGCTGATTGTTTGCCAATCTGTCCTTTACAGGATAAAGGCATATTAAAAATGCAATTTTTACAGGATTTTTAACAGGTCTGAAATTCTCATTCTTATTTAGCCTAAGGCAATAATTCTTACCTTTTTTTTTTTGGTGTGTGTCTTAGAGCGTTTTGAGAGCCTGATGACAGAAGTGGATTCTCTTCCCAGAAAAATACTCATATTTACAATATTTTTCACACTTTTTGGGGGCATTCTTGACAAACCAGTTTCCCTGAAGTCCAGAGATTTCAGATAATAAACTGCTGGTTGAGATGTTCAATCCTCTGAGATAGTCATTTGAAGGTCAATTCAACTTTTAATCTTGAGCTTGAGGCTTGACATTGACACAAAACTATATTACACCTTTGTTTGAAAATGATCTGAATCTCAAGTGATGGTATGATGTATACATTAGCTTTTCCACTGGAATATATCCACTCTCTATATGTACTTACTTGTCCTAGTCACTCAGAGAAAGAAAACAATCTTTTTATTAAAAATTTGTTTGAAAAAACCAAATTAATGAAAAAAAACCAGACTAGGAAGTTGGACATTGGTACTAGAATGATGTTTAAGAAATATGGGCAATCTCTATCTCTCACTATATACAAAAACTAATTCAAGATGGATTAAAGATTTAATTGTAGGACCTCAAACTATAAAAATTCTAGAAGAAAACCTAGGAAATACTCTTCTGGATATTAGCCTAGGAAAAGAATTTATGACTAAGTCCCCAAAAGCAGACACAACTAAAACAAAAATTGACAACTGAAACCTAATTAAACTAAAGAGCTTCTGTACAACAAATGAAACTATCAACAGAGTAAACATACAACCTACAGAATGGGAGAATATATCTGAAATCTGTGCATCTGACAAAGAACTATTATCCTTTAGAAAATCAACAAGAAAAAACAACCAACTTCATTAAAAAGTAGGCAAAGGACATGAACAAATGCTTTTCAAAAGACAGGCAAGCCACCAGTAAACATGAAAAAATGCTCATTGTCATTAATCATCAGAGAAATGGAAATCAAAACCAAAATGATATACCACCTCACACCAATCACAATGGCTATTTTAAATAAAGTTAAAAAATAACGTATGATGGCAAGGTTGCAAGTAAATGGGAATGCTTACACACTCTTGGTTAGAATGTAAATTAGTTCAGCCACTATGGAAAGCAGTTTGGAGATTTCTTCAAGAACTAAAACTAGAACTACCATTTGACTCAGCAATCCCATTACTGGGTATATACCCAAAGACAAAGGAATTCTACCAAAAGACACTTCCTCTCTCATCTCTATTATAGCACTATTTAAAGTAGCAAAGGCAGGGAACCAACGTAGGTACCCATCAACAGTGGACTGGATAAAAAATATGTGGTACATAGATACTATGGAATTGATGCAGCCATAAAAGAACAAAATTATGTCTTTTACTGCAACATGGATGCAGCTGGAGGCCATAATCTTAAATGATTTAATGCAGGGTCAGAAAACTAAATATCACATTTTCTCACTTATAAGTAGGAGTTAAACATTGGGTACATGGACATAAAAACGGGAACAGTAGACATTAGGAACTTCAGAAGGGGGAAGTGGGGTGGGGGAAGTGTTGAAAAACTATCTACTAAGTATTATGGTCACCACTTGGGTAAAAGTTTCAATTAAAGCCCAAACCTCAGCATTACACAGTTTATCCATGTAATAAACCTGTATGTGTCCCTCCTAAATTTAAAAATTTAAGTATTTTTTAAAAATGTAAAGGAAGCATAAGGCCATGGAATATATTTGGCCATTATCCAGAGAGTCTTTCTGGCTCTGGGATGGATGGATAATCAGCATCTTAGCCCTACACCTGAAGAACAACAGGTGGAAAGGGTTAGGGAAGGAAGCACTGTGTTTGGTCTTTGTTATATATTTTCTATTTCTAAATGCATGCTGTATTAGTTCATTTTCACATTGCTATAAAAAAATACCTAAGACTGGGTAATTCACAAAGAAAAAAGGTTTAATTGCCTCACAGTTTTGCATGGCTGGGGAGCCCTCAGGAAACTTAGAACCATGGCAGAAGGGGAAGCAGGCATGTCAAATGACTATCTACTAGGTATTATGTTCACCACTTGGGTAAAAGGTTCAATGTTTTTCAGTCCTACTGTCTATCTCTGCTATGGATTCTAAACCAGGATTAGTCTGAATTATGCCTGAGAACCAGGTTGCTCTCATGAGAAAAGTAGTTCTTTTGTTTTTTAAAAAAAGTTCATATAAATTGCTGCTTCTGTTTGATGTCACTTTTCAGAACAATTCATGTATGAAAGGTCATTTCACATTAGCCTTGCAAAAGAATCACCCAATTTTACATAAACTAATTACATAAAGGGCTATAGTTATAATAAAAACTCATTGCCAGGAATGCCATAGTGAATACCTCTACTTTGCACATGCTGTCATTTCTATGTTCCTAGTGCCTAGCAGACAGCATGACATTGAAATATTGGTTTAACTGAATTATTTCACAACATCACAACATAGGACTTGTGGAAGTAGAGTTAGAATAAAGAAACAATTTCCTAACTTTTCCAAACTTTACAGAACTCTTGACCTTCATAAAGGAGAAAAGTTCTAAACTGAAAGAGTTTTAAAACTATAAAACTCTAAAACATTCTTAACTCTAATATCACGCATAAAACAGGATTAGGAAATAGTAAAGGAAAGCTCACCAAGCACATAAATCTGCTATGCACTCAACTGGATTTCTCATTAAACATGAAAACTGAAGTTCTTCTTTTCTCATTTTTTTTACATCTTTGCTTCTAAATGCTGATTACTTTTAGATAAAATATGTTTTCTTTGCTATATGTTAACACACACACACACACACACACACACTTGCACATGCACATGCACACACACCCTGAAATGCTGACAGCAGAAAATTCATGCTTCCATGGTTTTAATAGCTCAACCAATACCTTCCTTTCAATTTTATGTGGGATAGTGCTGCACCCTTCTTCTATATCATTAAGCACTAATTGCCCAATTACAGTGCTTTGGGACACTGCTAAAATTGTGCCTGAGGCTTTTAAGCAAATTCAGCTTTAAAGCAAATGATCCTAGTAGTCAAAATTATTTACTAAACACAGCACAGTTTCTTCTAGATAGATTATTTAAGGCCTATTATGCTTGCTAGATTCTTATAGCACAAAATACTTGGGTACTTAGTGAGATTGTTGCCTCTTTTCGTAAAGCCTTTTTTTTTAATGCACCAAAATGTAAAAGGGGTATTATGTATTTGGGTAGAGAAGACTCATGCAAATATTCTTTATCTGAAAAACAGTTTTCTTTTTCTTAGTCTATTTTGAAGAAGGGATAAAAAGTTGTTCTGCATCAAAGCATTATTTGTAAATATTGAGTTAAAAGGTTTATTTTAAAAAATACTCTCTTTTTGTTCAAATATATACAGCCATGTAAACTATAAGGGAATTGAGTGTATTCTAACTCATTCCATTATTTGGGCACACCCTTTTTAAAATTTCTGTTTGAGAAATTTTTTCAAACCTTTGCATTACTGACAACAAATAATAACCATTGTGGACTGTGTTAGGCATTTTCTCCATTTCTCACATAGTTTATCATTAGTCTTCTCAACAGCTCTCATCTATTCTGAACTTCATTTTACAGAAGAGGAAATTGAAGCTTTAGATGGGTAAATAACCCACCTAGGATCACACTGCTGATAAGTGGCAGGAGAATATTAAGTATACCTTAAAAAACTGGAGACCATGGTACAAATTATAATATTTCCAGAAGACAGAAATAAAAAAGAAAGTACCAAATACTAAAACACAGATCTTAACAATACACTGAAAAAAAACCTGAATATATATTAAAAATTTGGAACATGTTTTTAATAAAATACTGTGTAAACCCTGTAGGGAATTCTTTTAAAAATTAGTCTCTGATTTATGCTTTATAATAATCTGGGTTTTCAGATGTCAGATCTGCTTAAGGTGGGGTCCATCTTCACTATTTGGAACTATGTCCATATAACACATGAAAACTGGACCATCCTTTACTATACATAATTCATACATTTCACCACTCTCTGTCTTTATAGTTAATGAAAATTGTGATTGTCTTTATTGTATCGATAACTTATAATGATATTTACGTCACACCAAGTTGACCTCTGTATTAGGTCATTCTTGTACTGCTATGAAGAAATTTATAAGAAAAAAGGTTTAATTGACTCATGGTTCTACAGGCTGTAAAGGAAGCATTACAGCATCTGCTTCCCGGAGGTCTCAGGGATCTTCCAATTATGGTGGAAAACCAAAGGGGAACAGAGCACATAATATGGCAGACGCAGGAGCAAGAAAGGGAGAGAGTGGAGAGGGGAGGTCCCACACACTTTTAAATGACCAGACCTTGTGAGAACTCAATATGGCAAAGACAGCACCCAGCCAAGAAGGATTCATCCCCATTATTCAAACACCTCCCACAAGGCCCCACTTCCAGCACTGGGAGTTACAATTCAACATAAGATTTGGAAGTAGGGGCATGATATCCAAACTATATTAATCTATAATGTCCTTTTATGCCTTTTTCTGATCTTTTAGAATCTGTAGCCAAACTGTACATATAATTATGCAGTTCAAATGTAACATAGAAATATTATTGACTTTTATCATTAACAGTTTTTCCTTTGGGGAAATATTTTTAAAGCCTATAATTTTGTTTTGTAGCTCTATACTAGCTCTAAAATCCAAAAGGAGGGAAATTTACTCAGAAGAATCAACCAAGCAACCAAAGAAACAACAAAACAAATTCTTAGAAAAAAACTAAACAAAAAACAAAAAAACAAGCAACAAAGAACTTTACATCATCAGTGTGGTTTCAGACTTGCTTTACACAGAGTAGAGTAGGCAAACAAAAAAATTTGTTAAACCAAATTAAATGGGCTATTTCTTGTGTCAAGAACATTGCTTTGCAGTAATCTTTGATACTTTTGCAAGTTGGATTCTCTTGCAAAATCACTTTTGCAAGTTTGATTCTCTGGGAAGCAGACTCAAAGAGCAAGCAATGTACAGGAGGTTTACTAGGAAGTCTTCTAGGGCTGGGCAGAGGGAGAAGCTGATTAGCAAGGCAGTGTCACCCAAGATTTCAGCCAACACCATGAAGGGCTTTGAGGCTGAGTTGTCCCTTCCAGTTTGTGTCCTGTTACAAAGACAGGCTTCAGGTCTTTGTAATCTGTCATTGATTAGTCACTGAATATTGGCTGCTTCCTTTCCTCCCTGGGAAGGTGGCCTGACCATGGAGAAGGCAGCTTTCTCCACGGATGGAAAATTCTGTAGAGGGCTGACCACAGAGATAGCACTACTTCCAACAGCTGGTGAAATAAGTCTTGATATCCTGATGTGGGATCTGAGAGAAGTAGCACTGTATTCATATTCATTACCAACACTGGCTGATGAGTGAAATGAAACAAAAATAACAACAAGGAATATTTTTGCTATGCTGTTCCATTCCAACACTTCATCTTTCAAGCTTGAATTCTGTTAAATGACAGACGTGTGTGTGTGTGTGTGTGTGTGTGTGTGTGTGTGTGTGTGTTTCTTTCGTTACTCTCAACTCACAGGTAGACTTGTGAGCTCTGACTTGGCTAATTATTTTGACAATTTCCTATTCGTTATCTCACATAGCAGGGAGCCTCTTTGGACCATCAAGCCTATAAATTTACAATTGCACATTACTCAGTGGAATATAATTGCTAATTGCTGCCTCTAGGCTTGGGACACACTATAAATGCCAGGATATACACAATTAGCCCCAAGGTTTGCTTAGGAGTCTTTGCCCACCCAACAAGAAAATGAACCTTACAGTAATTGAGAAAATGAACACCTTGGGTCTTTTGCTAGCAATGGTTAGAAACTCATCATTGAATTGACCTGCTTTGTTTCTTATTTTCTCCCAAAAGTATTGCTTGGAAAGAAGCTGTTTGGTCCACATAGACTTTTAGCTTGTTTGGGTTGAGGAAGGTGAACTGCAAGATGAAGAAGTGTTAAATCCTAATGCCTTACAGACTTAGCACTCAGACTTTTTTACTCAAGTTTTTTTCACTAGATGGAGCAGAGAGGTGGAGAGGGAACTTTACCTGGTAGTTCTGGAAATCACCTAAAAGTGTATATATAATGTTGGCTATATATACATCCGTACATTTTTCTTTCTTTTCTTTTTTTTTCCGGAGGAGATCGTCCATAGCTATCATTAGATGCTCAAAGTGATCTATAAACCAAAAGTTTAGGAATGACTATATTAAAAATAAAACAACTCATTTATTTTCTGATTTTAAGCTATCATCTCTCTATGCCTAAACATGTATTTGGATAATTCACAAGCACCTTATTCCACTTTTTAACAAGTAATATATCACAAGTGTACCTTATTACTATTTTCTCTATTTCTGTAAGTCATATTCACTTAAATTGTTCAGTTTAGAAATGGAGGCATTAGTCCCTTCTCCTCTTATTTGTTTTCCACATCTGAGATCCATGTGATGACATGGCTGGAAGACAAAGTATCTTTCATTTTATAAATCTTACTTACCTTGGTGGCCTTTTGGTATATCACTGCTCAGAATGTATGAAGCCCCAGTCAATGATAAAATAGTTTTCAGACAGGGTAATTACAAAGGATGAGTCGTAGAAAATGTTTCTTTTTATCAGGATAGAAGGAAAGAGCCAGTGAGATCTGGTTTATGAGAAAATGCTTAATTTTTTTTTTAGGTGAATGGATTAGATAGCCTTTCACAGACCAGTTTCAATTTTGCTGTGTTAGCTGTAGCATGGTGATTAGGAAGGGGGAGGTATATGTTTTGGAATCAACCACAGCTGGGATGGGTTTGGGAGGCCAATAATCTTTGACGTAATTATGTGAACTCTGCTCAGTAGCAATGCTTCATATTTAGTCAGACAAAGGGGCCCATTTACATTCACAAGTCTGGAAAAACACAAATGCCAGATGAGCAAAGAAAAGGTAGAACGTGAAAGCACAGGCTTTTGTCCCTAGTAAGGTAGAATTTCCCAGTGTCTTATGAAATTTGTTACACATTTCTGAGCAGGAAATTGTTCTGCCAAGTCCTCTTTATCTATTTCCCATGTATCCTTACAATAGATTTATTCTTTTTTTTTTTTTTTTTTTGAGATTGAGTTTTGCTCTTATTGCCCAGGCTCCAGTGCAGTGGCACGATCTTGGCTTACTACAACCTCTGCCTCCCAGGTTCAAGTGATTCTCCTGCCTCAGCCTCCTGAGTAAATGGGATTACAGGCATGTACCACCATGCCCGGCTAATTTTGTATTTTTACTAGAGACGGGGTTTTGCCATGTTGGACAGGCTGGTTTCGAACTCCTGACCTCAAGTGATCCACCCGCCTCGGCCTTGCAAAGTGCTGGGATTACAGGCATGAGCCACCACGCCCGGCCAATAGATTTATTCTTGTTGGCAATTTGTGTATCTCCTCTTTAGAACTCACAAGAGTCTGGCCTGCTGGATTAGTAAGACTTCCCTACGTAAAAGGAAACATTTCCCTGCCAATGATCTCATAGGCATTTACTGATGCCTGAAATTCCAGCAACAATATACAAAGTCTTTTATTCAACAGGGAAGGAATGGAGAATAAGGAAGAGAAAGAAGGAAGTCAACTAATGTTTGTTGTGCATCTATCATGGCTCTGGCACTATGCTAAGCCCCATATTTAGATTACCTATTTGTGCACTTGATTCTACTTTCTGAGGTAGTTATACTTACCCCAGAAGAAAAAAAAAAAACTAATGCCCAATGAGTTTACGCATCTCGCACAAAGTCAGTCACTTTTTTCCATAGGGGATGTTGTTATCAGTATGACAGTGGCACTGTCACCCAGGATAATTCACTTAAATGTTTGGCACTAAGGGAAGCCCTTTACCTCTATTCTTTTGTTTAGATTTGGACCAGGAGGGAAGAGAGTAGATCTAGCTATGAAGGAGAGGGAAAGTTTGGTGTGGGACTGGTTATTTAACAGTTTCTTTCAGCTCCAAGTCAACTCTCTTATGCTCCATTGTTTGATTCTGCCGTGGGGCCCCGCAAAAGATATTTTCCAGACTCCGTTGTCTAGGTGCTTCTTTTATAGAACCTGCCAATAGGGGTACCATAGAGAGATGGGAAAGTGGGGGCAGGGGAGAAGGGACATTATCCTTTTGCCTCTTCTTACATTGTAGGACCAGAAATAGTGTTGCCCCTAGCAGCGGTTGTTGGCTGCAATATCTGATTACTTTCAGTACTTTAAGAACCAATGTCTTCATACTCCCTCATAGGAACCACCTGTAGGCAATAGTGTGCTCTCTCCTCAGAAGCCTGAAAACCAACTGCATGGGGCTCCTTGTCCAAGCTCATAGGTTATTGTAGCCCTACCTCTCCCCTTTCTTCTAGCCTTAGAGTGGCAGCAGCTTCCTCCCTGGGCTATTCTTTCAGTCATACAATGCCCTTTGCACCTAGTTCCTTGTATGGAACCCTCTGTTTTTGAAATGTTATGATTGTTTTTGTTTTGTTGACCAGAAATTGATGGTGCGTGTTTGTATGATTAACATGGGGAATAGATAGACAATTGAGAGTATCAAAGGCTTGAGAAAAATAAGTCTTTAATCTGGTCCAGGAAACTGCTAGGTGCATCAGTGGATTATTAGAAGTGGAGTTGCCTTTACAGAGAGGCCCTTGGAAGAAAATGTCTGACTTTCACATCATCCACAATAAGAGCATTTCTTAATGCATGAAGGCATGAGATCTAGAAAGAGGCTCTGGATATTATGTCTCTTTGAAGTAAATGCAAAAAGTCACACTAAGTGTCTTAGTCCATTTATGTAAGGAAAACAAAATACCTTAGACTGGGTAATTTATAAAGCAGAGAGACTTATTTTATCCCAGTTCCGGAGCCTGTGAAGTCCAAGATCAAGACGCCAGTATCATGTCTGGTGAGGGCTGCTCTCTGCTTCGGGGATGGCACCTTGATGCTGCATCCTCTGGAGGGGAAACACTGTATCATCACATGGCAGATGGGATGGAAGGGCAAAAAGAAGTAAATTTCCTCCATCAAGCCCTTTTACAAGGGTACCTACTCTCATTCATGAGGGCAGAGCCCTCATGACTCAATCACCCCCTAAAGGTCGCACCTCTTACTAATATTGGATTGGGAATTAAGTTTCAACATGAATTTTAGAGGAGTCAAAAACATTTAAATCACAGCACAAAGGAACCAGCTTTCCATATTATAGCATCTTTTTACTATATCAGGTGGTAAAAGAGAATTACTTACAATTTAATCCCTTTCACTAGAGACACAAGAGCAATCTTCCCTTGTGTGTCCAGTGTCTTTTTCACCTTCCTAGAGTTTGGTATGAGATGGGTGCAAAATTTGAACCTCTCCCTACCACAGATTGCTTGTGTTTCCTTTCTACTCAAATGTCAGTGAATGCTTTCAACTGTTTTCTAAGAGAACAAATTACCTATTTATCAAAATGAGTTAACTGTAGCTTGCTGACAAACAGTATTCCATTTTCAGGAGCAGCTGTCAGACTTTTAAAACATTAAAATCCCATCAAAAACATTTCAGGAAATACAGCCAAAACCTTGTAAGTGACTTTATAAAATCTGTTCTGCTCAGATGTATTCAAGATATTTAATTGGCATAGTACTTTTCGTGTTCTGAGTATGTTTTTTTAAGTTAATAAATGTGTTTTAGATGTTTTAGTAGATATATTACCTTAAATTTAACAAATGGACACCACATGCAGTGATAAAAATAAAAATGACCATGATACAATGGAGACCTACAATCTGTCCAGAGATGATGAGACCTTTTTCCATGCTGGCACAGGGGAAAGAGCAATTATTTACACCACTCTTATGTTTAACATTCTCCTTTACCCTTGTCTCCAAACATGCTCTCCCATAGAGCTCTTCTGGGGTTCACTAGATAGAATGGCCAAAAGGCCCATGTGGTAGAGTCAAAAGGCCCCTAAATCCTAAACAATTTGAAGTAGTAAAGGTCTAGAATTCTATCTAAATCTCAATTTTCTGAAATGTACTACATATAATCTTGTCTCATGGTTTCTCAACAAAAATAAGATTTTCAAAGCCAAACAAATTGGGACAGTTAGTCCTTGTATTACTCTTTCCTAGAGATTTAGCTTGTAAAACACAAGTTAAAGTCTCTGAGAAGTTCTGCAGTAAAAAAACTGATTAAAGTTTGTGGAAGATAGTAACTTCCAAATTTGTATGGTCATAGAGCCTCTCTAATCTTTTACATTTTATATGATCAACACCCCAAACTAATATTTGTTGGGACTCATTTTTGGCAATACTGTAAATGAATAAAAGGAAGAAGGTAAAGATATTTAAAGGTCCTTCAGCAAAAGAGGAAAGCCTAGAGAAGGTGAGAGTCTAATAAATATTTACTTTCTGAAAAAGATTTGGTATTTTATGTTAGCTAGGTGTCTCTGCTGAAAAATGATAGAAAAACAGTTTCAAAGTGGTTTAAAGCAAAAATGGGAATTTCACGTTTCACATTGAAAAATTCAGGGTAGATTTCATTTCAGACACTGCTAAATTCTGAAATAAATAAATGTTTTACTTCCAGTCCTACCATTATTCTCAGAATCCTTGTATAGTCTCTGGAAACCCGTCTTATCCACATGTGGCAGTATGATAGCTGTAGAGTCCTGAATCATTTATATTTTCAGGATCTAGTGTAGTGGGAAAAAGACCCTCTCTTTGCTGGAGCTGTTGGTGGAGACACATTCAAACTGAGTACATTTCTCTGGTCTATTTTTATATTGTGTTAATGGGAAAAAAAATCCAAAATATTTTCAAAAGTTGTATGTGCTTACTTGAACATCAGGAAAAGGGGATAAGCTTGATGGACTGGAATCCCACACTTCATTTGAACAGATTGGAAGGAGATCCTGATTAGAAGCCATCATTGCTTTGATCCAGAGAAAAGCAATCTGTTTCTCTGGATAACCCACCAATGGAGAATTGTGTTAGTCCGGATTATCTAGAGAAACAGAACTAATAGCATATATACATATACATAAGAAGACATATTATGGGAATTGGCCAATATGATGATGAAGGCTGAGAAATCCTACAATATGCCATCTGCTGGTGAACCAGGAAAGGCTGTAGAATAATTCAGCGTGAGCCCAAAATTCCAAGAATGAGGCATTCCTATATCAGATGGCAGGAGAAGATAGATGTCCCAACTGAAGAAGAAAATAATTTGCTGTTCCTTCATCTTTTTGTTCTCTCTGGATCCTTAGGGGATTGGATAATGCTCACCCACATTGGAGAGAGGATCTTCTTCACTCAATCTATTGATTGAAATGCTAATCTCTTTTAGAAATACTCTTAGAGACACACCTGGAAATAACGTTTTACCAGTTGTCTGGGCATCCCTTTAACCCATTCAAATTGATACATAAAATTAATTATCACAAGTGGAAAGGAAAGCAGAAGCTCTTAGAAGGAAAACTATATGACCATCAAATGCCTTAATATGGCCTTAGTAATTTGCATTAGCAGGAGCCCCCAGAGCCACAAAAAGAAGAAGATGAAGATAGAGAAGGAAGAAGGGAAGCCCATGGTTGACCTTTACTGAAGGTCCTTCCTTTGGCTTCTATGATTTCTCCTCTTTGCAGCATCTATTTCCTGACAATTCTCTAACACTTGGTGGGTTGTTCCACTTCTTCACCTTGCCAGTCTTTCTTTCCCTTCCTTATCTCCAAGTATATCTATCTTTCTCTTCAAAGGAGCACATAGCTCCTGACCTGTGGCTTGGGTTTGGAGTCTTCTTTTTTCTGGTGTATGGTGAGAAGTGGAATGGAAATTATTGTTTATTGTAAATTGAAAAGATATTTTCCTGGCAATGCAAGATGGCAGTCTGAGAAATTTCCCTTCTCCCCACCTATGTGGATACTTTATATTGTATTGAAGTTCATTCTGTGTATGTGTGTGTGTGTCTATCTTGATTTTATGTGTTGTTTTGTTTCCCAAAGTACCTCATAGACTGGCTTCTCCCATCCTCCTATCCTCCTCTCTCACCACTCCCTTACTTATACTTTCTGCTCCATCAATGCAAACCTGCAGTTCCCCATGCATTCTCTGACTATGTAACACTGTCTTTGGTTGTGGTTCCCTAAATACACCCTGTGCCAGTAATTTATTGAGGGAGTGCTCTTAGGAGAAACCTGGAAAGGATTGAGAGAAGCAGGAAATAACAGAGAAAGACATCAGGCAAACATGTGGGTTCAACTGACCCTGTGGGGAGCTCTGGAACATGAAGCATACCATAAAGTTTTTCTGTCTTAAGTAATCGGACTAGCCTTTTATTTCTGCATATCATTCAGTCATTGGCTGTGGATTATTTTTGCAAAAGGCATAGCCTCCCAGGCATTCTTAGGTAAGCCACCTCTCACAAGCTGAGAACAAGTCTCAGAAGCAGAGTGCAGTTGTGAACGGTTAACAACCAATACTCAGAGCAACTGGAAGATCTACTACAACTATACTAAGTGGTTGATAACATAATTCACTCCCTGAACATTCATCAGCCCTTCCTCATGCTTTATTGCTTAAAAACTGACCTATACGGTGGTTTTCAAACCTTAGTGTTCATCAGAATTGCAATTGCCTTGAGAGTTTGTTAAAACTCAAATTGCTTACTCTTGCCCTCAGAGCTTCTGATTCAGTAGTTGTAAGACTGGGCCTAAAAGTTTATACTTCTTTCTTTCCTTTGGTGTAATTTTTATTTCTTAAAAATGTTCATTAATTTTTAAACATTATTTTAAAACACTTGTAGGTATACTGTAGGTGTATATATTTATAGGATACATAAAATGTTTTGATACAGGCATGCAGTGTGAAATAATCACATCATGAATAATGGGGTATCCATTCCTTCAAGCATTTATTTTTTGAGTTACAAACAATGCAGTTATACTCTAAGTAATTTTAAAATGTACAATTATGTTATTATCGACTATAGTCACTCTACTGTGTTATTAAACAGGAGATCGTATGCATTATTTCTACTTCTGTTGTACCAATTAACTATCTCCATCTCCCACCCAACCCTCCATTACCTTTCTAGCCTCTGGTAACTATCCTTCTATGCTCTATGTCCATGAGTTCAATTGATTTGATTTTTAGATCTCACAATAAGTGAGAACAGGCAATGTTTGTCTTTCTGTGCCTTGCTTATTTCACTTAACATAATTATCTTCAATATTTTTCCTTCAATGTTGTTGCAAATGACTAGATCTCATTTTTTTTTTTTGTGGCTAAATAGGAGCCCACTGTGCATATGTACCACATTTTCTTTATGCATTCATCTGTTGATGGACACTTAGGTCGCTTCCAAATCTTAGTTATTTTAACAGTGCTGCAACAAATATAGGAGTGCAGATAACTATTTGATATAATGATTTCCTTTCTTTTGGGTATATACCCAGCAGTGGGATTCCTGGATCATATGGTAGCTCAGTTTTTAGTTTCTTGAGCAGCCTCCAAACTGTTCTCCATAGTGGTTGAACTAATTTACCTTCCCACCAATAGTGTACAAGGGTTTCCTTTTATCCACATCCTCACCAGCATTTGTTATTGCCTGTCTTTTGAATATAAGCCATTTTAACTGGGGTGAGATGATATCTCATTATAGTTTTAATTTGCATTTCTCTGATGATCAATGATATCGAGCACCTTTTCATATACCTGATTGCCATTTGTATGTCTTCTTTTGAGAATGTCTATTCAAATATTTTGCTCATTCCTTAATCAGATTCTTAGTTTTTTTTTTTTTTACTATATAGTTGATTTAGCTCCTTATATATTCTGGCTATTAATCCCTTGTCAGAAGGGTAGTTTGCAAATATTTTTTCCCATTCTGTGGGTTATCGCTTCATTTTCTTGATTGTGTTTTTTGCTGTGCAAAAGCTTTTTAACTTGATGTGATCCCATTTGTCCATGTGTGTTTTGGCTGCTTGAACTTGTGGGGTATTGCTAAAGAAATCTTTGCCCAGACCAGTGTCCTAAAGATTTTCTTCAACGTTTCCTTGTATTACTTTTATAGTTTAATGTCTTAGATTTAAGTCTTTAATCCATTTTTTGATTTTTCTATGTGGTAAAAGATAGGGGCCTTGTTTTATTCTTTTGCATATGGATGGATATGCAAAACTGAATGGATATCCGGTTTCCCAATAACATATATTGAAGAGACTCTCTTTTCCCCAGTTATTGCCACCTTTGTCGAAAATGAGTTACCTGTAGCTGTGTGAATTTGTTTCTGGGTTCACTATTCTGCTCCATTGGTCTATATGTCTGTTTTTATGCCAGTACCATGCTATTTTAGTTACTATATTTCTATAGTATGATTTGAAGTTAGGTAGTATGATTCCTCCAGTTTTGTTATTTTTGCTCATGACAGCGTGGCTATTCTGGGTCTTTTGTGGCTCTATACAAATTTTAGGATTGTTTTTTCTATTTCTACAAAGAATGTCTGGTAATTGGATAGAGATTGCATTGAATCTGTATGTTACTTTGGGTGGTATGGACATTTTAATGATATTAATTCTTTCAATCCATGAACCTGCAATATCTTACCATTTTTGGTGTCCTCTTCAACTTATTTAATCAGTGTTTTATAGTTTTTATTATAGATATCTTTTACTTCTTTAGCTAATTACTAGCTATTTAATTTTATGTGTGTCTATTATAAATGGAATTACTTTTTAATTCTTTTTTCAGATTGTTCACTGTTGATGTATAAAAATGCTAAAATTTCTGCGTGTTAATTTTATACCTTGCAACTTTACTGAATTTATTTCTCACTTCTAATAGTTTTCTTGTGGAGTCTTTAGGTTGTTCCAAATATGAGATCATATCATCAGCAGACAAGGATAATACCCTTTCTATCTATCTCTTGTCTGATTGTTCTTGCTAGGACTTCCAGTAGTATGTTGAATAACAGTATTGAAAGTGAGCATCCTTTTTGTGTTCCAGATTTTATAAGAAAGGCTTTTATATTTTCCCCATTCAGTACTAGCTGTGGGTCTGTCACATGTGGCTTTTATTAAGTTGAGCTATGTTTCTTCTATCCCCAGTTTTTTGAGGGTTTTTAATCATAAAGAAATGTTGAATTTTATTCAATTTTGTTCTGTATGAATTGAAATAATCATATAATTATATTCTGCATTCTGTTGGTATGATGCATCATGTTGATTGATTTACATGTACTGAACCATCCTTGGATCCCAGGGATAAATCCCACTTGGTCATAATAAATGATCTTTCTAATGTATTGTTGAATTTTGTTTGCCAGTATTTTGTTGAGAATTTTCACTTCAATATTTATCAGAAATGTTGGCCTGTATTTTTTCTTAATGTATCTTTGCCTGGTTTTTGTTTCAGAGTAATACTGGCCTGGTAGAGTGAGTTTTAAAGTACCCTTCCTCCTCTATTTTTCAGAATAATTCAAGTAGCATTGACATTAGTTCATCTTTAAATGTTTGGTAGAATTCAGCAGTGAAGACTTCAGGTCCTGGGCTTTTCTTTACTAGAAGACTATTTCTGATGTCTTAAATCTTGTTACTTGTTATTGATCTATTCAGGTTTTTGATTTCTTCCTGGTTCAGTCTTGGTAGGTTGTGTGTGTCAAAGAATTTGTCCATTTCTTCTAAATTGCCCAATTTATTGGCATTTATTTGCTCATAGTAGCCACTAATGAACCTTTGAATTTCTGCAATAAGAGTTGTAATGTGTCCATTTTCATTTCTGATTTTATTTATTTGGATCATCTCTCTTTTTTTCTTAGTCTGCCTAAGGGTTGGTAAATTTTGTTTAACTTTTTAAAAAAATTTTGTTTTGTTTCATTAATCTTTTGTATTGTTTCCTTCACTTCAAATTTATTTGTTCTTACTTTTCTAGTTCCCTAATATGTGTTGTTAGATTATTTGAAGCTTTTGCCCTTTTATTTTTTGATGTAGGCACTTACAGCTATAAACTTCCGTCTTAGTACTACTTTTGCTGTATCCTATAGGTTTTGATATGTTGTATTTCCATTATTATTTATTTCAATAAATTTTGTAATTGCCAGCCTAATTTTTTTTTTGACCTACTGGTTGTTCAGGAGCATATTGTTTAATTTCCATGTATTTGTATCGTTTCCAAAATTCCTCTTGTTATTAATCTCTAGTTTTATTCCATTGTGGTCAGAGAAAATGTTTGATATTATTTAAATTTTTCGAACGTTTTAAGACTTGTTTTGTTACCTAAATATTGTTAATCCTTGAGAATGATCCAAGTACTAAGGAAAAAAATGTGTATTCTGCAGCTGTTGGATGAAATATTCTGTATATATCTATTAGATTCATTTGGTCTACAGTGCAGATTAAGTGGGTGCTTGTTGATCTTCTCTCTGGAAGATCTGTCCAATGTTGAAAGTGAGATGTTGGTCTCTCTAGCTATTATCGTATAGAGACCGGCCTCTCTCATTAGCTCTAATAGTATTGGCTTTAGTTCCAATGTTGAGTGCATTTATATTTAAAGTTGTGATATTCTCTTGCTGAATTGACCACTTTATCATTACATAGCTACCTTCTGTGCCTCTTCTTATAGTTTTTGTCTTGAAATAGATTTTGTGTGATGTAAGTATAGCAATTCTTACTCTTTTTTTTTGATTTGTTTCCATGGGCATCGAGTATCTTTTTCCATCTCTTTATTTTCAGTTTATGTATGCCTTTATAGGTGAAGTATGTTTCTTGTAGGTAACAGATAGATGGTCTTGTTTTTTCATTCATGCAGCCAGTTTATGTCTTTTTATTGGACACTTTAGTCCATTACATTTAGTGTTATTATTGATAAGTAGGTCTTACTCCTGCCTTTCTGTTATTTGTTTTCTGGTTATTTTGTGGTCTTCTCTTCCTTTTTTTCTTTCCTCCCTGTCTTCTTTTTAGTGAAGGTGATTTTCTCTTTAAATACAGTATAGTTTCTTGCTTTTTTGTGTGTCTCCGTTGTGTTTTTATTTGAGGTTACCATGAGATTTGCAAATATTGTCTTATAATTTATTTTTAACTGATAACAACTTAGTATTTGTATAAACAAACAAGCAAAATGAAAACTGATACAATCCTACACCTTAACTTCATCCTTCCACTTTTTAATTTTTCTCATTTCTATTTAAATCTTATTGTACTATGTCTCAAAAAGTTGTTGTAGTTATTATTTTTAATTGGTTTATTGTTTAATCTTTCTACTTAGGATAAGAGATGTTTACACACCACAGTTACAGTAATAATATTCTGTGTCTTTCTGTGTACTTACTATTACCAGTGAGTTTTGTACCTTAATGAGGGATAATTTATCCCTCATTAATTTTCATTTCTTTTTGATTTAAGTATTTCTTTTAATATTTCTTATAGAATAGGTCTGGTATTGATGAAATTCCCCAACTTTTGTCTGGGAAAGTCTTATGTTTGAAATATATTTTCACTGAATTCTAGGTTAAAAGGCTTTTTTTTTTCTTCAGCATTTTAAATATGTCATGCCACTCTCTCCTGCCCCGTAGCATTTCGCCTGAAGAGTCTACTGCTAGACATATTGAGGCTCTAGTTTATGTTATTTGTTTCTTTTCTCTTGCTGCTTTTAGATTCCTTTCTTTATTCTTGACTTTTGGGATTTGGATTATTGAATACCCTGAGATAGTCTTCTTTGGATTAAATCTGCTTGGTGTTCTATAACCTTTTTGTACCTGGATATGGATATCTTTCTCTAGATTTTGGAAGTCCTGTGTTTTCATTCCTTCAAATAAACTTTCTACTCTAGTTCCTTTCTATACCTCCTCTTTAAGGTCAATAACTCTTAGATTTGCCCTTTTGAGGCTATTCTCTAGATCCTGTAGGCTTGCTTCATTGTTTTTTATTATTTCTTCTTTTGTCTCCTCTGACCGTATATTTATAAATAGTCTGTTTTCAATCTCACTAATTCTTTCTTTTGCTTGATACATTTTGCTAGTAAAGGACGCTGATGCATCCTTCAGTGTGCCAATTGCATTTTCAGCTCCAGAACTTCTTCTTGTTTCCTTTTAATTATTTCAGTCTCTTTGTTAACTTTATCTAATAGAAATCTGAACTTCCTCTCTGCGTTGTCTTGAATTTCTTTGAGTTTCCTCAGTGCCAGTTTTGAATTCTCTTTCTGAACGGTCACTTATCTCTGTTTCTCTAGGACTGATCTCTGGTGCCTAATTTAGTTCATTTGGTGAGGTCATGTTTTGCTGGATAGTGTAGATGCTCGTAGATGTTCGTGGGTGTCTGGGCACTGAAGAGTTAGCTAGTTATTGTAGTCTTCACTGTCTGAGCTTATACGTAGGCATCCTTCTTGGGAAGGCATTCCAGATACTTGAAAGGACTTGGGTGTTGTGATCTAAGCCATATATGCTTTAGGGGTCACCTCAAGCCCAGTAACACTGTAGTTCTTGCAGACTCATAGAGGTACCACCTTGAGGGTCTTGAACAAGATCCAGGAGAATTCTCTAGATTGCTAAGCAGAGATTCTTGTTTTCTTCCCTTGCTTTCTCCTAAACATACTGAAACACACACTCTCTGTTTTAAGACACCTGGAGCAGAAATGGAGTGACACAAGTACCTCTGTAATCACCATCATTATGATTGCACTGGGTCAGACCTGAAGTCACCATAGCACTGGGTCTCACCCAAGGCCTGCTGTAACCACTCCCTGGCCCCTGCCTATCCCTACTGAAGGCCCTGGGGCTCTAAAATCAGGCAGTGGCAAAGCCAGTCAGGCCTGTGTCCTTCCCTTCAGGTCAGTGAGTTCCCCTAGACCCTGGGTGGGTCCTGAAGTATCATCTGTTAGTCAGGGACTAGAGTCAAAAACCTTAGAAGTCTACCTGGTATTCTTTGTATTGCAGCTGAGTTGATACTCAAACCATAAGATGCTGTTCTTCCCACTATTCACTTGCCTTTCCAAACGCATAAAGGCCTCACCTCATAGCCATCATCACCTCTGGCCATGAGGGATACTACTAGACTGCCACCAATGTTCCCTTAATGCCCAAGGTCCCTTAAGTCAGCTTGTGGTGAATGCTGTCTGACCTAGGACTCACCCTTCAGGGAAATGGGTTTTTTTCTGGCCCAGGGAAGGTCCAGAAATGTCATCAAAGAATGAAGTCCTGAAATTGGGTACACTAAGAGTCCCCTTGGTGCCCTACCCCATTTGTGGCCATGTTAGTACCTAAGGTGCAAGACAAAGTCCCCTTTACTTTTCCCTCTGGTCTTCTCAAGCATAAGGAAAGGAAGTGTTCCCTATAGCCACCACAGCTGGTAATGTGCTGAGTCTCATCTGAAACCAGCAAGTCTCAGAGGCTCACCAAGACCTTTGATGTTATACTGGGGAATTGCTGCTTGTTATTCAGGTCTCAAGGGCTCTTCAGTTAGCAGGTAATGAATGCTTCCATAACTGGGTCATTTCCTTCAAGACAGTCACTTCCCTTCTGGCCCAAGGTATATCTAGAAGGTATATCTCTGGAACAGAAATCCCATGACTCTGACCAGTGTCCTATCCTGCTGTGGCTGAGTTGGTAACCCAGATGCAAGGCAAAGTTTTTCCCTTTGTTTCCTCTCCTCTCCTTAAGTAGAAGAAAAGGTCCTCTTTTGGACCCATAGGCTGTTCAATCTGAGAATTGGGGAGAGGTGATATCAGCACTCTCTTGGCTGTTCCAGCTGGTGTCTCAGTATGTCACATGTCCCCTCAGTTCATTGTCTCTGGGCCTGGTTCAGCCCTAGGACCCACCTACAAGTTGCTGTCCTTATGGCCTAGACTACCTTTCAAGTCCACTTAGAGGCAGAAGGCTTTTTGCCCCTTAATGGGGAAGTTTGTGGGCACTCAAGTTTGGGCTGCTGGGATCAGCAACTCTCCGCTGGCAAGCGGTAGTTTAAAGGCTCCACCTGCGTGTGGGCATCTGCGGAGTTTGATTTGCTTTTCCTTTCTGTTCTAACAAGAGAGAACTGAGTTTAGTGCTTCACAGTTTCTAAATTCTCCCTCCTCCAGTGCCCAGAGATGCCCTTGCACCATACTGTGCTGTCTGTGGTGGGAGAGGGATGGCATCCACAATTCAGGACTGTTTTTACTATCTCTTCCTTGCCTCTTTCTGAGATGTGAAGTTAAAACCAGGTACTGTGAGTGCTCACCTGATTTTCGGTTCTTATGAAGGTGTTTTCCTGTGTAGATAGTTGTTAACTTGATATCCTTGTTTGGGGGGCCACTGGTGTAGCTTTCTACTCTTTCATCTTGTTCTACCTCCTAATTTATATTTCTAACAACTTCTTAGGTCATATTGATGCTGATGGTCTGAAGGTCACAGTTTTTGAGACTCAGTGGTGTAATAAATTTCACCCATCCCTCATGATTCAACTGATCCATCATCTTCAGAAAAGCTTTCTATCCAATCATATTCCCCTCATTTTCTCTCATCTTGGGCGAGTACCTTTTTTGTTTCACTTAACACCTCATGTACTTATCATATTACATTGGAGAGCCTTTGTTCCAGGTGTTAGGAAGGTTGTAGTTAGAGGTATATGAGTATCCATCAGTAGAGTGAAAAAAAAAAATACATGCTTAGATTCCCAAGGAAAAGCTTTGAATACTTTTCCCATAAAAATAAATTCTGTCTTGTTATTTTGTAAATCCTTGAGGACAGCACCCTGTCTTACTCGTCTTAGTACTCCTGGCTCTTAGAACTTCACCTGGTGCATTGTAGGAATCAGATAAATGTTTGTTGACTTAAACAATATCAATCATGTTTCGGATTGGTTTTATGGGAAAGTATGTTTAACTCATATAAGTTAAATATTTACATAAGTTAAATATGTTTAACTTATAGGAAAATATGACAACATACAAATAAACTTTGTGAGAGCATAATTTATTTTTTAGTTGAAGGTTGCTTTCTCTAACACACTATGTTTGTCTCTTAATGTATGTAGGAAGGCATTAAACTGACTTTTCATACAGACACGCAAATGAGTCATTTCAAAAAATAAGCACCGTTTCTGGTCCAACACTTACTTAATTTATGAACCTAAAATTTGTTTTTGGAAAAATCATCCCATAAAATGATGATGACTTGAAGTTTAAGAAAACTGGCACAGAGCTAGGAAAAATGTAAACTTTGTGGCAACACTGCAAAGAACAAAATTTAAGCAGCATTTATTGTCAGTAGTTGTTAAATGTAAGCATTCACCCTAGCAGACAGTCTTCCTTTAGAAAACACAGTCAGTGACAGAGGATAACAAATAGATGTTGTTGCCAGTGAAAGTATGAGTGTTCTTTCCAGAAGAAACATGAAAATTGGGGAAAAAATTAGCAAAAGACCACTATGGAAAATTGGCTAAGGAGTATATAATGTAATTGCTATTCAGGTATGTATTCATCAGAGCCATTGACATAGCTCTCTTATTAGCTAATATTTGAAATTTTGTTTCAAGGAAACGGTACATCTGTAAAGTATCAGAGGCAAGAGGGTCTGGAGTGGTTGCCATTACACCTCTTTGCTAATTGGACATGCCAGCCACTGTTACATTAGTCTGCAGTCTTACCTGACAGGCTAAACAAATCGAGTTAACTGAACATCTGAAATTAATGTGTTTACTTTAAGAAACGTGAAAGTCTAATTCAGTTAGCCTGGAAAGTCATGGAGCCTACAGAATTTAATGTTGGAGGTTTACTTTTTTCTTTCATTTTTTTAAGAATGTGTACCCCACTGTTTACAGAACCCAGATTAATGAGGAGATGTATTTTCTTTTCCTTAGAGGCTGAAAGTTAAAAAATTGGATGAAAATTATGAAGATAGTCTGACATGATATATTAAGAACTCTGAATGATGCCTAGGGATGTAGAAGAGAAGAAAAACACTTGAGTAAGTAAACAAAGTTTATGAGACTTGTTTATGCCAGGAAAGCAAGATGAATATTTCTGACTAAAAGTTAATTAACTATTTTGCCTCAGCGAGCCAATTTGTTGTCTTAAACTTTGATTCATTAACTACAAGCTGAGACGATTGCTTATTCCTTAGTGTACTTGTAGACTGAGTTTGTGTTAAATGGTGCTGTGAGATATTGCCTGTTCTTCCCAATTGAAACTAACCGAAAAGGCTATTATAAAGAAAGTAAGACTTTTTAAGTGGCAGTAAGTAGATGGGTATTCTTTCAGAGCAAAGCCTAAGAACTGTATGGCTTAATTGCAAAGCTAATCAACCCATATTAAGTAAAACAAGGGTAAATCCAAGATTTTGAGTCTGTACATTTAATGGAGCATGAAAGTTGATGAGTTGGCAATTCTGAAGTTTTAAGACTTGTGAACTTATGAGTGGTTCCTCTTCATGGTTTTTCACTTGGCGATTGTAACCTTGTCAAGATATTGGCCTTGTCTTTTATCATTGCATGTTTTGTGAAAGCCCATTTGTTGGGTAAGGAACGTCTTTGAGCTCATAAATGGGCAAACGAAAGCAAGGAATTTAGGGGAGAAGAATACCGACTAGACTCCTAGAACATCGATCTTTAAGATTTTAATCATAGCTAAAGAAGATGTGTGAAGAGTCAGAATATATGCTTCTTTTAAAAAAATTTACACTTGTACATGACTAAATCTATATCATAGGACATATATGTAAACATTCATGTAAGTTAGGTAAGTTGTGTCTATAAACTTTGATATGAATAGGAAAGAGGAAACACTGTTCTTTATAAGGAGTGATTGCTTTTTTCTATAGCGCACAACATGAAACCTTCTGTCTTGCACCTGCTCTCTGATCCTACTGTGAAAAACAAAAAGCCCTGTCTCTCTGTGAGAATTCTTCTCATTAGTGCATATACTAGAGCCCCTTCAATATTGGCTAGACCATGAGTTCCATGAGAGTAGGATATGTGTTGATAGCTGTACCTAGTACCTAGAACAATGCTTATTGAATAAATAAAGCAATGACTGAACAAATGATGAATGTACCAGGACATTTTGAAATATACTGAGAAGGTTTAGTCTTGTTTAGTGAAATGAATAATGAATTAAACCTGAGTTTTCTGCAAGAGTCTGGACTAAACAGAAAGTTTATGGTCAATGAGTTACAATCTTTGCTCTTCTACTTACTATGTAACTTTGGGTAATCTATTTAGTAAAAGGTGAAAGATTTATACAATCTGAAGAGAAACAAGATTATTGGTAATCTATTTAATCTCTCTAATCTCAATTTTCTTATTCATAAATTAGGTTAATAATGATAATACCTTTCTCATAGGCTTACTGTGAGGAATAAAAAAGATAATATTTGTAAAGCGCTTAGCAGAGTGCCTGCTACTTGGCTGTAAGAATTTGTGAAGCTGCCATCTGCTATGAGGCAATTAATCCTAACATGAAATTTGTCTCAAAAGAGAGTTAGAAAATACCAGCATCTATAGTTGAGGCTTTAGAAAGGCAGAAAAATTTAACGAGTAGAAACTTTTAAAACAACTTTTCCATTTTCAAAAATTTCAGCCTGTGATATATACTGGTAATGAGTTACATTCATGCCTGCTGTCTTTTCTAAAAAAGAAACACAAAAGTTGTGCAAGTTGGATATGTCTCATAATATATATAGGCATGTATGGCATTAGAAAAAATCGCAAGAACATCAACAAAAATGAACACAGCCATTATATAGATTAAATGTCCAAAAGTTATAAAATTATCAGAAATGTAATCGCAATGGTGAAATAGAGTTTTATTTAAAAGAATCCTGAGATGTTTTAGGATAGCATGTATATGTGTGGCGGGGTGTGGGGGAGGCACTGAGAATTTGGAGGATGGGTAGCTAAAGACTTTTTTTTGGGCATACTGAAAAAAATGGAACTTGGACCCTGATTAATATAATATGATAGGAATACTATTTGCCAGTTATGAATCAACTTCATATGTTACCACAGTGAATGAGAATGCAATCTTATATAGAATTTGCTTTTAATCCTTGTAACATGACAGCAGGCTTGCTATCTTTGGTCTGTAAGGTGTACCTATATGTTCTCTATGGAGGGAGAAAGGGGAGATTGTCCTTTATTTCTTCCAGCTGGGTTATCCCCATAATGGATTCCCTAGCCACTACGTCATCCACATTAAAGGGTCATGACAGACTGCTGTTGCTTGGCGTAGTTGTGGAGGTTGTTTAGTGGAATTTACTCCTCTCAGCCAATGGAAAATATGCATGTGTGCGTGCACACACACACACACACACACACACAACTGAAAAGTTTCATTCAACAATTTTCAAAAAATGGTGGTAAGAAACACATAACCTGAAATTGACCATCTTCACCATTTTAAGTGTGCAGTTCAGTGGTGTTAAGTATCTTCACATTGTTTTGCAACAGATCTCCAGAACTTTTTATCTTATAAAACTGCACCTCTGAACCCAATGAACAACTCCCTATTTTTCCCTCCCCTCTAGTTCCTGGAAACTACTATTCTACTTTTAGTTTCCATGAACTGGATTCCTTTAAATACCTCATATAAATGGAATCAAACAGTATCTAGCTTCTGTGACTGGCCTATTTCATTTAGCCTAATGTTCTCAAGGTTCACCTATGTCATAGTATGTAATAGGATATCCTTCTTTTTTAAGGCCAATAATATTCAATTGTATGTATATGCCGTATTTTCTTTATCCATTTATTTGTTGATGGACATTGGTTTGCATCTATTGGCTACTGTAGAAATTGCTGCAAAGAATATGTGTGTGCACATATCTTTGAGACCATGTCTAAGTAGCTCTTTATTCAATATTCCTGGTGAATAAATTCAAACCAGAATTGAATGGGGAATATCATGAAAAATGTCATCAATGTTTGTTTTGATCTAGTGAATTCCTTTCTATTCACTATCAAAGAGTGTGGGGCCTCACTGCCCAAACGTCTGTGTGATCCGTAAATGAATGTTTCTAATGCAGAAATGCCTTCTCTTTGTTTCTCATACCACCTACACCCATTTTCCTGTACCTTAGCTCATATTAATTATTTTAGTACTTCTAAAGTTCCTGCTTTATGTCCCCCTTTTCCTGGGGTTTGATCTTTTCTTTTATATCAGGCAAGTTCATGGCATTCTCTTATATTTTTGTGATTTTCAATATCCCATGGGTGTCCTAATACTCTACATGTATCACTCCTCTACATGTTTATACTCTTTTGAGTCATACGTGTGGAGATAAGGAGGAAGAAAGTAGTTGGAGGGGGGAGTAATCTTTACTCTGGTTGCAGTGGGCTCTTTCATCTTCAATGTGCCTAAATAGATAAAATGAGTGAATGAATGACTAAATGACATCTTGTCTTGTTGAGTTTCTGTTAATCTGACTTGTAAATTGGATGGCTAATATTAGAAAAGTGTGGGAAAAGGTTGTTTATCAAAAGAGACCTATAATTCAAGAGTTGGTACCCATATCCTTGTCTTGATTTTATACAAGACAAAAAGATTGAAGCAGCAATGTATGTTTGTCTATGTAGAGTCAGGATTAGGAGTTTCTTCTGCACCAGGAAGGATGTGGCAGGGCCAGTGACTAAGGCAATGGAAATCAGCTTGGTAGGGAAGCTCAGTGAGGTGCTATAAGTCATCTCTATTAAGGGCCACAGTGTATGACAAAAGGCAACAGAGAAAGAACAAAGAATAAGAGGCCAGGACAAATAGATGTGTACCAAGAGAGGTGAAAAATTAGGCAAGATGTTTGGATATCAGGAATGGGACACAAACAGCAAAAACTGAGGCATGTGTAGGGTTCAAGGATTAATAACATTGATAGTACTTTTGAGAATTATATTTATTCATTTCTTAATTTATACCAGATACTGTTAATTACTTTTCATACATTGTGTTATTCAATCCTTACTATAACCCTATGAGGTAAGTTCTGCACTTACCTTAATTTTACAAACAAGGAAATAAAGTCTCAGAGAGGTCAGATAACCTATAACCTTTTCAGATTCAGTAATGTCTTCTAGTTGTAGGAATGCATCAATTGGACTGGAGAATCAGGGATAAGTAAAATGTCACTTAGTGCTCTATAATGAGCCTTGCAATATATTTCCTGGTGTGTAACAGGTATCATTTATCATTTGATCAAGATTCAGTCAATGACCTTGTTTGCATAAATGAGATTTTAACCTAATTTCCTGAAAATCTGGTAGTTCCTTTTATATAATTGAACAAAAAGGAGTATAGGAGTGGAAATCCTAAGTTTCCAATTTTTGAGAGACTCTGTTTTCAAACATGTTCCCAAATGTAGTTCCATACTTATCAAAATTATCTTAAATTGTTGTTTAAAAATATTTTCACTTTAGAGAGTGATACTAGTTTTAACTGTTGTACTTTTAAGAATTAAAAACATCTGCCTTCTAAGCCAGGCTTTTAAAGAAGTTTTCCTATATTATATCTGGCATATAAGTTTTGAAAAATGAGACATTAGGACAGTGATCCAAAACTTTAAAACTTAAGAAAGAATCTCACCCTGGGGGGAGGAATTTCAAGACTGAGAATGTGGGAGGGAAAGAGTTTGGTGTGTTGGAAAGAATGTTGAATTTGGTACCAGAAGATGCAGGTTGATTTTTGTTTCCTGCTAACTCCAAACCTGAAACTGAGAATGATAATACCACATTTTCAGAGTTACTGTGTAATTTAAATGAAATAATGTTATACAAAATATACTTTATAAAATGTAAATTTAGTAAAACGAATGGCAGGCATTTATTGTTGCAGTTGAATTACTAATGTTGAAGCTATGTAAATAAACCTTCAATAGAACTTTTATTTTTAATACATAGTAACGCTTCTATCAATTTGAAGAGTCAGAGAAGTAGCTGGTGCAAATAAGCATAGCTTAAAATAGGAATTGTTAGTTGGTGAAGATGGGCCAAGAAAGACATCACGCCTTCTCTTGGAGACAAAGACTTAATTACAAATTCCCACCTGGACTTCCAGTTGTGGGAACTTCAAGTTTCATGAATAACTTCCAAGACCCACAAGAGGGAGCTCATGTACTTCTTATGCACTACTGGTTAGCTTTTTAATATCTTATTCAAAACAGGCAGAGGTTTGGGAGGTGAGGTGTGATTAGGGGAAATGAACTCATTCAAGAAAAATCATTGGGAAATACAAAGTTAACTCCTTTAGTGGGTTTGAAAGTGTCTGAGAAAATTTTGGCTAGAATCCCTATTAACCAGCTCCCTTAAAGGAAAAGGAACTGCTGCAATCATTTCCGCATTAATCTTTCTGGCTTAACACCCATGCCAAATATTCTCTTCCTAGAAAAGAGGATTGAGAGATGATTATCCAGTAATGTCATCCAACTCCACTTAGCCCAGCCTGCTTTGTGAGATAGCTAGAAATATCACAGTTTAGGCAGTTGTGATTACAGTCGAATTCAGTTAATCATCCAGAGATCAAGAATGGAGTAGAAGTATATGCCCACAGATTTAAAAACATGCTTATTATCTGATGTAATTTTGTAGATTGTCAGAGACTAAGAAACGTGTGTGTGTGTGTGTGTGTGTGTGTGTGTGTGTGTGTGACTGAACAGGTGTATGGTGGGGAGTTGGGATGGGTAGAATGCAGCAGGAAACAATGGCGGAGGAGAGGTCCTCAGTTTTGATGTTATTCATTTTATGATGTGGCATACTTCTAAGGTCTACGATCATGATCCAAAAGGAGATGTCTAAAAAGTAGTAACACATCTGCATGTAAAGCAACACAGTCAGTGGAAGAGACAAATTTTGGCTACCAGTATTTTATTGTAAATATTATATTACAATTGAAAAGTAGGTAAAATTATAAATCCAGTCAATGTATTGTATAAGTATTAATTATTTCATGGAATGCTTATTTTCCAGAAAAGCTTTTTGTAAATTGAGTTGGCATCATATAAAACAGAATCTTCTCATTAAATTTTGTAATAAAATTGAAATGCATTTCAATATATATGTTTTTGGCTTGATTCATATTAAATTACTAAGGCACTACATCTTTTAGAAGCAAATAATTAAAGGAAAATAAGGGTTGTTTTTGACCAACCATTAACAAGGACGTATTTTGCTATTAGTAAATCAGTAATGAAACAAACCACAAAATGCCAATTTGTAGGGTTGAAGTTTTAGTTAAATAAAATGCAGTGAGTTCAAGTTTGTTACCAGGAGAGGGCAGTTGGCTAACTCCCAAAGGGTCTACACAGGGAGTATTCACTATTGCCTATGAAATCAGAACCTGGGTTGGTCAACCCTTTCAAAACGAATTAATCTTTCAGGGAATGATCAATATACGAATTAAAATACAATGAGAAATATACCTTGAATTTTGAAATCAGTATGACCACTGAATTATTTTGTAATAGGAAAACCTCCTAGGTATGTTTAATAAAATTGTTTTATATCTATATAATCAGAATAAAAGGACCAATTTGGTTAGCTTAAAGGGTTTTTGCTCCCCTTCCCCCCGACCCCAGCTAAGTGATTTGAGAGATTGTTTTCTACTGCAGGGATGTATTTTCCCATGGGATAGGAATATTTAATACCTGGGGGCAAACATCCTCTTCTTTGGATGCTGTTTAGATGGCCTTGGGTTATGGTAGACAGTAGACACAGCTCTTGCTCTCAACTGATTTCCAGTATAGTGTGAGCAGACAGTAAAGAGTTAGTGAACTAAATGTGACGGTGAGAGCAGATCACATAAGAAAAGGGCATTTCACGCAACTTGTGTAGTGGGGAAGGGTCAAGGAATATCTTCAAAGGAAGCAATGTGAACCAATTTCATTTTTATCTGGAAAATTGTACAGGATCAATAGATATCTGTCTTGAAGGATGTTTCAAACCTAGTTGGCAGTAAGTTCCATATTCCATATGATTGAGGGTGTGAACAATTATTCAGCTACTTGGGCAAGATCAGATTATTTGGAATTCATGGGATCTTTGTCTTAATATTATTCAGTAATTCACCTCAACAGCATTTGTTGAATATGGCCTCCTGACAATTGGATATGGTTCATATTTTGGTTTGAACTGGCTTTTGTTGATGTAGTGATGATGATCAGCTTACTACACAGTCACTATTTTGTGGATTAGCTTAATATGGATAGGTATCATCAGTTTGGTTAATGGTTTACCAAGGGAACCTGTTAACCAGGAGACAAAAGAATATATGATTAACAATGTAAGCGAATTACAAAAACACTTTTCTTCAAGTGTCCTATCAAACATATGTAATAAGAATTGAATTATCAGTATATTTGTCTGCAAATATGCTCCCCCACAAGCTCCACCAAGGACATCATCATCATCCATTCATTTGCCCAGGCCAAAATCCTAGGAGATATTTGATTCTTCTGCTTCCTACATAATTTATATCTAATCTCTCAGCAAATCCTGTTGGCTATAACTCCAAAATAATGTCTCAAATCCTGCCACTTCTTCTGATCTCTATTGCTAAAACTTTGGTCCAAGCCACCACCAGTTTTCACCCAGACCTCTGCAACCAGTTGGTATCTTTTCTTCCAGTGTCCCCTCGCCCCACATCCCCTGTCTTGATGCACTTACATACCATACATAGAAAGATCCTACATAATTTCATTCCATTCTGTTCAGAATAAAATATAATCTTTACCTTGGCCTATAAGACCTCATCTAGATGTGGGCCCTGCTAAATCTCAGACCTCACTTCCCACCACTCACAGCAGCCACCCTAATCTGTAGGGTGTAGTGTTCTGTAGATTTACATCAAGTCTAATTGGATCTATAATGTTTTTGAAGTTTTTAATTTCCATGCTGATCTTGTTACTTTTACTGGAACTTATTTCTTCATGTATATTTGAATTACTTTCTAATGCCCTTTAATTTCAGCCTGAAAAAGACTCCAAATGTCCCTTAGGACATTTAATTTCAGGCTGAAATTAAAGTCTAAATTCAATATCTGGGCTTCAGGAACAATTTTGAATAATTGTTTTCCTGAGTATGGACTATTCTTTCTTATTTCTTTGCATTTCTCATAATTTGTTGAAAATTCAACATTATAAATACTCTAATGTAAGAATTCTGAAAATCAGATTTCACCTCTCCCAAGGTTTTTTGTTATTGTTGTTATTGTTTGATGTAGTGTAATTGCCTAGCAGGTTTTTCCTGCTCACTGCAGAGACAAAAATCAGTCCAGTGAGGCTATGGCGTTGCAGTGGAGAGTTTAATTGACATATTGTGGGCCCATATGGGAGAACTGGAGTTATGACTCAAATTAGTCTCTCTGAAGGATTGGAGTTTAAAGTTTTTATGGACAATTTGGTGGGCATGGGACTAAGGAATGGGTGCTGCTTAGTGTTTAAGGAATGAAATTATGGAAGTGTGGAAAACAGAATGGTTTCTACTGATCGGTTGATGGGGGTTTAACTATAGGGGTGTGGAAAATGTTCCTCCTGTGCTGGTTCAACCTTTAGGTGGCCACACAGGATCAGTTGTGAGTCTGGGTGGGGTCATTCTGAAAGATATGTCAAAAAAAACAATCTTAGGTTTTACAATGGTGATGCTATCTATAGGAGCAATTCGGAAAGTCACAGATCTTGTGCTTGCTGGCCACATGACCTCTGAGCAGTGAGACATTATAGAAACTGTACCTATTTTATCAGAATTCAAGCCACTCTTATAATCCAAACATTGTAGGCTTTTGCTAGTTTTACAAAGGCAGTTTAGTTTTGGGAAGGGCTATTATCATCTTTGCTTTAAGGTAAAACTGTAAACTAAATTCCTCCCAAAGTTAGCTTGGTCTATGCCTAGGAATGACCAAGAACGGCTTGGAGGTCAGAAGCAAGATGGAATCAATTATGTCAGATTTCCCTTACTGTCATAATTCTGTAAAGGCAATTTCAGTAGTAGTAGTTCTTCTGTATGTGTGTGACTTTTCTAAACTGATTCTTTAAAGTCTGTATTCTTTGTCATGTGTGAACCTGGAGTCTCTGCTTCGTTAGCTTAGTTGTGAGTTAATAATTGGAAATAAATTTTTTTGAGTTCCTGAAACCAGTAAGTCTCTCAGTCTTTGCCAAGTGGCTCTATGTGCAGTTTAGGGCATGAATTTAACACCCAGTTAAACTGTTGATATCTTGTCTAATCCACATTTGCTGCTTGCATACAGCCTCTTGAACAGCCTCTGCATGTCTTTCCTGACTGAGCATATGCAAAACTGTGTGCAGCTCTGGACATGCATGTGGACTTCTAGATTGCCAGGTACATGTCAGAGCTTTCAGAACCCCTATGGAGATTTTATTCCCCAGCCTTTTCCTTTTTAAGCTTTTAGGCTAATCTCTTATTTGTCTCAACCGTTATCAACTGCCTTAGGCAGCTGCAAAGTTAATCAGTTGCCTGAAATTGTTTTCAGTAACACCTTCTCACCTGGGGAAAAAGAGCTTTTTGTACTGGGAGAAGTCCAAACCAGGTCCAAATAGGTCAAATAATGAAAGTTCTATGTTAATGGGGTTTTGAAAGGTTCAGCTGTGTTCTATCTTTACAGTACCAAAAAAAATGCAGGTTTTCATTTTTTAATGCTACTGTGGAAATCAAGAGCAAGGGATAGGATTGGGTTAAGTTAAAATACCACAGATGTCACTGGTGAGCTATTTTTCTTGAGTATGTATTTCTCAAATTGCTGCAAGACTTTAATGTCCAGAGTTCTGAAAAGGTGTATTTTGACACTTTTTGGTCAAACTTATTGTTTTTATGAGGAGATAATTTTTGGGGGTTCTTATTCTATTTTCACTTGGCTGTTATGACGTGGCTATTGTTGATTTCTTTATGACAATTTTAAAGCCTGCTAGTTTACTATATTCTTTTATAGTTTGAGTTACTATTGTTATTGATTCTCTAAAGCTTTCATAATCATACCCTCTGCAAACAGAGGTAGTTTTACTTCCTCATTACAATTTTGTATGCCTTTAATTGACTTCTTTTGTTTAATTGCCTTGGTTAACACATTCCTTTCAATGTTGCATAGTAGTGGAGACAGCGGTCAACTGTATCTTGTTTTTTGTTTTAATGGAAATGCTTCTAGGGTTTTGCCTTAGTAAGATGCTGGCTTTTCATGTAATTTGTCATGCAAATAAAGTATCCTTTTATTCTTATTTTGTTGAATATTTTATTAGACACTGGCGTTAAAAATTTTTAAAGGCTTTTTAAAAGCATCTTTACAGATGATTAAATTACTTTCTCCCTTAGATCTTTAAGATACTGTATTATATTAATGGTGTATCATTATTAATGATATTCAATATTGAGCCAATTTGCATTTCTGGATTATATTTCATTTTCTTAAAGGAGTATTGTATTTTGTTTGCTAATATTTTAATTTGAATTTTACATCAATATCCATTCATTATATTGATCTACAATTTTCTTTTTTATAGTATTTTATCAATATTTTACTTGATTTTCTGTATTTTAAATGTTTTAGAACAATTTATGTAGCATTGAGACTATCTAATTTTTGAAAGTTTGTAGAATTTTACTTTTGAGTCATCTGGGTTTGTTACTGAATGGTGGGGTAGTTCTTGGAAAACTTACTGTTTCTTCCTGAGAAAATATCCAATTCATGCCTTGTTTTTCTAAAGTGGTCAATTTTAGTAAATTCTAGCTCTTTGAGAACTTATCTGTTTGCCCTATATGTTCAAATTTAATTATGTCAAGGTTACAAAGTGACTTCCTATAAAAATGTTATATTTAAATGATTTTTTAATTATAATTTCTCATTTTAATATTTATGATTTCTTATTTTATTTTGGTTCACCTAATTATTTTTTCTAAAAATGATTATTTGAAGTCTAATTTTCTATTCTTTGCCTTTTTAATTTCTGATTTTATCTATATGTTTCCTGTCTCATGTCTTCATCTGGTTTATTTTCTTGTTTTTATTCTACCTCTGTGAGATGCAAATTTACCTCATTTACTTTTATCTTTCATTTTTATTGGTCAAAGTAATAAAGGCTGTAGATTTTCTTCTCATTGTTGCTTTAAATATGTCTCACAGATCCTCATTTGCAGTGTCTTAACTATGATATTCTGGAAAAAAAATCTGTTACTTTGGTATATAATTCTCTTTGCTCAGAGGATATTTTTAAATAAAAATAATTTCTAGATGATAAGATGGTTTCACTTTTATTTTTTGAAAGAATGTATCATATGTTTGGGGATCTGTGAATGTTACTTTAATATTTCTATTTTATGCATCTTACTAATATCTTCTTTGCGACAATGTTTTGTAAATGTTCCATAAGTGCTTAAAACAACAGTGCATTTTCCTTTATAAACACATAAATTTTTTAAGGATTCATGATTATGTTGTTTATATTATTCATATCCAACCCTTCCTCTTGATATCTTTCTTAATGAGTGTGACATATTATATTGTCCTATTATTAATGTGTTTGTATTTATGTCTTTTTTCATGCTTTATAAATTTTTGCTCTTTAAAGATTGGTATATTATTTAATGTTATATAGACATTTCATCAATATTTGCGTAGATAGTCAATGTTATTACATTATATTTTGAATTGTGACTTTTAATACTAAAAGTACTTTTTGCATTTAATCATTTTAATTTTGGCTTAAATTCTACTTTGTTATTAGTATTATTATCCCTGATTTCTTATTGTTTTCATTTATTTGCTATATTATTGCCAATCTTTTAGCTTTCCAACATTATTTTGCTTTAGATATGTCTCTTGAATTTGTATACCAGTCAGCTTCTGGTTATTGAGGTTTATCTTCCAGCAGATTCCTAAAAAGTGTCTTATGAGTACAAAATTTTTAAAACTCTTGCAACTGAAAATCTTTTTTCTGTGGCTTGATACTTGAAAGATATAATATTTTTTATTCATACTTTTATACCTTGAATTTGTTGAAAATGCCTTTCCATTATTACCTTGCTTTGTATGTTGCTTTTTGGGAAATATGATGGCAGTCTAATTCATGGTCCCTTTTGTAAGTATTTGATCATTCTTTTAAAATGGGGGTCCTAAGATATTTTATTTATATCTAAATTTATAGTTTTACTAGAATATGCCTTAGAATTTATGATTGTATGCCAGTATTTCTTTGTCATCAGTGAGTCCTTGCAATAAGTAGAATCAGGTATTTAAAAGATATATTAATAAACTTCTTAAGAACAGTTGTAGGTTTCTAGATGAATTGAGTAAGAAGGGTAGAGAGTTCCTATATATTTTCTCTTCCCCCTCTTTCCCCCTCCTCTCACAGTTTTCTATTATTAATATATTGTTTTAGTGTGATATATTTGTCACAGTTGATAAACCCATAATGACATATTATTATTAACTAAAGTTCCTAGTTTACAATAGAATTAACTTTTTGTGTTCTGTTTATCTATGGGTTTTGACAAATGTGTATTATGTAACCACCACCACAGTAACACACAGAATAGTTTCATTGCCCTGAAAATGCTCTGAGCTCCACTGGCTCATCCCTCCTACTTCCAAACCATAGCAACTACGAATCTACTTACTGTGTGTATAGTTTTGTCAGAGTCAGGTATTTTATTTTTAATTATTAGAAATTGTTCTTTCATTGTAGTTAAAATATTAGTTTTGTTCCATTGTTTATTTTTCTTCATCAGAAACTTCAGCTATATATATATTATTTCTTCTTTGCCTGTCTTTCATTTTCTCTTATTAAAAATAAGTAATATTTACTTCTTTAAAATTCTCTTGGCAGTTTTTCTCCCCTTCTTCAATGTGCCCTATAATGTTTTCATTTAAATTTGTCCTTCCTTGGACAGAGGATAATTTACATATTTTTCTAATGTAATTTTTTTCTTTTTATTTTCTGAGCAAAATCAACTCTGGTTTTTATTACTTTCTCTCTTTTTTTTTTCAGTTTCTGCTCTTAGTTTTTGAATTTCTGATTTCTCTCATACCCTCAATTCTTATTTGAATATGTTTAATTCAGTTTGAAGTGTTTTATTACACGTCTCTTCTTCAGCATTTTGGGGAAAAGAGGGAGAAGAAACTTTTATCAACTAACTTTTTTAATTCTCATTTTCTGTTTTATTTATTGCAGTTAGTTTTATAGATAAGGACTTTTTTGTGTGCTTCTAAATTTATGTAACAAAGCTAAGAGTGTGAGTAGCTTACATGATTTCTATTTCAAGATATCACTCTTCTACCTGTAGGAAAGTTGGTTTATTTTATTTTATTTTTAATTGGACATTTTTGAGAAAGTAGAGGTAGGAAAGAGGACATTTGATATTTAGTCTACTCACAGGTCATTTGAAATCTGATATTTTTTGTCTTTTAATTGTGCTGAGGGAGTAAGTTTTGTGCAGCTTTATGATATTCTTATTGTTTCTTCTCTCTTTTTTGGGAATAAATGGAGAATATTGCTTTTACATGGCCATCATGGTCTTAACTGCCCAGAATTCTCATTTTATTTTTACTGATACTTTCTGCCTGGGGTTAGATTATCTGCGACATACCTTTTGAAAAGCAAGGCCCACTTCCCTTAAGAAAATAAAACTTTGTCCCTGAGTGTTGTTATGAGAGGGAAAGGCTTCAATGTAGAAAGATCAAGTGGATCACCATACCCCAGTTGTGACCTTCAGAGATGATATGATTTGGCTCTGTGTCTCCACCCAAATCTCACATCAAATTGTAATTCTCAGTGTTGCAGGAGGGTCCTGGTTGGAGACGAGTGGATTATGGGGGTGCTTTCTGTTGTTTTAGCCCCATCCTCCTAATGTTGCTTGTTTAAAAGTGTGTAGCACCTACCTCCTCTTCCTTCCTTCTTCTTTAGCAACATAGGACATACTGGCTTCCCCCTCTCCTTACATCATGACTGTAAGTTTCCTGAGGCCTCTCCAGCCATGCTTCCTGTGCAGCCTGCAGTACTGTGAGCCAATTAAACCTCTTTTTGTTTTTATATAAATTACCCAGTCTCAGGTTGTTATTTATAACAGCATGAGAATTGACTAATACAGAAAATTGGTACTAGAGAGGCAGGCCATTATTATAAAGATACCTGAAAATGTGGAAGGGACTTTAGAACTGGGTAATGGGCAGCAGTTGAAAGATTTTGAAGGGCTCAGAAGAAGAAAGGAAGGTGAGGAAAAGTTTGAAACTTCCTAGAGACTTGTTGAATGGTTTTGACCAAAATGCTGACAGTAATATGGACAATGAAGTCCGGGCTGAGGTCTGAGATGGAGATGAGGAACTTACTAGGAACTGGAGTAAAGTCACCCTTGCTATGCTTTAGCCAACAGACTAGTGGCATTGTGCTCTAGGAATCTGGTGAACTTGGAACTTGAGAAAGATGATTTAGAGTATCTGGTAGAAGTAATTTCTAAGAAGCAAACCATTCAAGAGATGGCCTGCCTGCTTCTAAGAGCATAATCTCATATTTGAGCCCAAAGAGATTATCCGAAAGTGGTACTTATCTTTAAAAGGGAAGCCAAGCATAGTAGTTTGGAAAATTTGCAGCCTGATCATGTGTTAGAAAACAAAAACCCATTTTCTAGGAAGTAGTTCAAGCTGGCTATAGAAATTTGCATAAGTAAAGAGGAGCAGAATGTTAACAGCCAAGGCAATGGGGAAAATGCCTCCAAGTCATTTCAGATACCTTCACAGCAGCCGCTTCTGTCACAGGCCTGGAGGCCTAAGAGGGAAAATGGTTTATTGGGCCAGACCCAGGGCCTTGTTGCTCTATGCAGCCTTGAGACATGGTGCCCTGCATCACAGCAGCTCCAGCTCCAGCTCCAGCTGTGGCTAAAAGGGGCCATGGTACATTTGGGCTGTGACTTCAGAGGGTTCAAGCCCCAAGCCTTGGCAGCTTCCATGTGGTGTTTGATCTGTGGGTGTACACAGGACAAGAGTTGAGGCTTGGGAGCCTCTACTTAGATTTCAGATGATGTATGCAAATGCCTGGATATCTAGGCAGAAGTCTGCCGAAGGGGTAGAGCCCTCATGGAGAACTTCTACTAGGGTAGCACAGAGAGAAAATATGGGATTGGAACCCACACACAGAGTCCCCTTTCGGGCACTGCCTGGTGGAGCTGTGAGAAGAGGGTCACTGTCCTTCAGACCCAGAGTGATAGATCCACCAACAGCTTGCACTGTGTACCTGGACAAGTTGCAGTCACTCAGTGCCAGCTCATGAAAGCAGCCATTGGGTCTGTATCCTGCAAAGCCACAGGGACAGAGCTGCTCAAGGTCTGGGGAGCCCACCCCTTGCTTCAGTGTGGCCTGTATGTGAGACGTGGATTCAGATAAGATTATTTTAGAGCCTTAAGATTTAATGACTGCCCTTCTGGGTTTCAGACTTCGATGGGGCCTGCAACTCTTTGTTTTGGCCGATTTCTCCCTTTTGGAAAAGGAGCATTTACCTAATGCCTGTACCCCATTGTATTTTGGAAGAACAGACTTGATTCGATTTTACAGGCTCACAGGTGAAAGTGACTTGACTTGCCTCAGATGAAACTTTGGACTTGAACTTTTGAGTGAATGCTGCAATGAGTTAAGTCTCAGGGAACAGTTGAGAAGCGATTATTGTATTTTGCAATGTGAGAGGAACATGAGATTTGGGAGGAGCCAGGGGCGGAATGACACTGTTTGGCTCTATGTCTCCACCCAGATCTCATGTTGAATTGTAATTCCCAGTGTTGGAGGAGGCTCCTGGTAGGAAGTGATTGGATCACTGGGATGTTTCTTTTGTTTTAGCACCATCCCCCTGGTGCTGCTTGTTTAACAGTGTGTAGCACCTCCCTACTTTTCCCTTTTTTTCTGCTCCAGCCATGTAGGACATGCATGGTTCCCCTTCACCTTCTGCCATAATTATACGTTTCCTGAGGCCTCCTCAGCCATGCTTTCTGTACAGCCTACAGAACTTGAGGAAATTAAACCTCTTTTCTTTATAAATTACCCAGTCTCAGGCAGTTTTTATAGCAATTTGAAAATGGACTATTATAACAGATTAATCTTTAGTTGGGAATATTTTGCTATTACAGTTACCCACTTTGCTGGTCTCAAAAGGAAGAGTCTCTTGTTCCTTTTAGCAAGATTGCTAAATTTCTTATCAGACCCTTGATTTAGTATGCAGGTTCTTAAAATTAGGGCTATATGTGAGCTTTAGGTAATAATAAAATTTTCTGAAATAATATGCAAACAATTTTTTCTACCAAATGCAGTGTATGAATATTATTTGACTTCTGGGTTAAATAAAATAATCATAAAAAATCTTCTCAGTACAATTATGGAAATCTGAATATGGGATTATATTAGATATGTATGAGATGATATTTAAGAATTTCACTTGTTAATTTTATGGCAGTGCTATTAGATATTGGAATATGGTGGAAAATGTCCTTAACTATTAAGTGGTGCATACTGAAGTATTTAGTAAGAAAAATGCCATGATGTTTCTAATTTGTTTTAGAATACTTGAACAAATACAGCAAAATGTTAATCACTGATAAATAGAAGTAGCGAATGAATCATTAGCATCAGGTTTCTTGCTACTGTTCTTTTCTACTTTCATGATTGTCTGAACATAATAAAAAATATTAAAATTGTGCATTGCATGCTATATTAGGGGGTAGGAGAAGATACATAGCTTTCTAAAATATGTTTTTTAGCTTCTCAAGAAAAGGTACATGAGCAAAACAAGGGCTAGAACCACTGACTTTCCATAACACAAGTATAAGAGTGATATATTTCAGTGAGGCTGCGCCAGTCTTTACATCAGGTGACATGATTTATAAAGTAGCTTGCAGCTTACATCTACCGTGAGAAATCCTTTCTACTCAGTTTTAGATCTCCTCCGTTTGCTGCTTATTCCATTAACAAGGCCTGCTTCTACTTTCCTTCAGAACTAGTTCAAAGAAACCAGTGAAAAACAGGAATTGTTCCTATGTCTACTAAGATCTGTCTCTGATTTCTGACTGAAATGGTACAACTTTCCTCCCCTGATAACTGACTTCAAGACGTTCATCTCATATTAAAGCAAAACTACATTTGTGTGCCCAAAGTCCTTTATTCCACAGGTACCAATGGGATAATGGACATTGAAATAACTCATTAACATATAGTATAATAAACACTTGGCATCTGAAGGATAAATTTTTTCAAGTCTTGTATTTCCTGTTAACAGTATAACCAATTGTCTTGGTTTCACTGCATGAGGGGCTTCCCAAGATGCAGAATTTTCATTGTTAAAAATGAGAATGCTGGGACCCTACGTAGTAGGCAGTAAAATCTATGGAGTAAGATCCATATTTGATTTTACACTCCTAGCACCCTGAATTATGCTAGAAAAAAAATTAGGTTTTTAATAAATGTATACTCAATGTAAACATAAATAATTTATTATTGTGGTTTAGAAGTGGTATAAAAGAAGAGCCAGAATTCACCCACAGACTTTTTGAAAAGATTTCATAAATTGCAGATATTGCCTACCAATGGATATTGCTGCTAAGTGATCTGAGCTATTGTCCTCTCTGGCTATGCCCTGCCTTTGCCTATTGCTGTCTCTAAGCCTAATATATGTTCATAAAGGTTTAGGAAGAAGATTTTCTCAAAGAAGAGGTTGCTCAGTTTCAACCTAAGTTTTAATAAAAGCTTTTAAATTATTTTTTATTTAATTACATCAAGTAAATGAACACTTGTGTTAAATACATTATGGAACAAGAACAATTTTTACATTTCCAATAAATATTTGAAGTCACCTCAAATCATTTGACTGCTTAGTAAATATATCGTGCATTACTTCTTACTAGAGAAAAAAAAAGTTAGACAAAATAGGAATCACAGAAATCCTGGATTTATTGCTGAATGATAATCTGTTTACAATAGGCCTCAGATCACATTCACACTCTTTATAATCCACTTTGTTCACAAAGAAGGTATTACCCAGCATCCTCATATTTGTTGATCAGTATAAACAGTGGTACTAGTATGTGCCCAAGAGTGATTAAAATGAGCTTTTGGTTTTGATCCTTTCTGGGTGGCCTTATTTCCTTCTTGAATAATGATATATGCATACTTTGTAATGAGAGTGTGCTTTGCATAATGATAAGAGTAAATGAGTTACGTTTCAGAATTTTGAGTTGAAACAAGAAATCTGTTTTGGATTTTGTTTCGAAATTCCCATTTGAATCCAAACAATTCAGATTTATGAACTAATTTATAGGAATTAGTTCTTATATCTTATTTGAACTCTAACGGTACCATATAGTACCGTTAGAGTTCAAATGTGTGACATTTTACCTAGATCACAGTACTTTGTTTCCCTTCAAGTAAATGGATGGACATAGATCAACACCCTGAATGCCTAAGCTGCTGATTTATGAATTATAAATCATAAATTTAAGAATCAGATTATAGGCTAAACTGTGTTCACCCCCAAAATTCATATATTAAAGGCCTAATACCCAGTACCTCAAAATATGACTGTATTTGAGATATTAGTTTTAAAGGAGTGAGGCAGTTAGGAGGGTGGGCGCTAATCCAATCTGATTGATTTTCTTTTATTTTGTTTTCATTTTTTCTTCTCCATCTTCTCCTCCTCCTTCTTCTTCCTCTACCTCCTCCTCTTCCTTCTTCTCCTTCTCCTTCTTCCTCTTCTTCTTTTTCTCCTCCTCCTCCTTTCTTCCTTTTCCTTCTTCCTTCCTCCTCCTCCTTCTTCTTCCTTCTTCCTCCTTCCTCCTTCTTCCTCCTCCTCCCTCCTCCTCCCTTCTCCCCTCCCTCCCTCCCTCCCTCCCTCCCTTCCTTCCTTCCTTTCCAGGCTGGAGTGCAGTGACATGATCATGGCTCACTGCATCAACCCTCCAGACTCCGGCAATTCTCCACAGGCCCATGCTACACTACCCAACTAATTTATTTTCACATTTTGTAGAGATAAGTTCTCTTCATATTGCTAAGGCTAGTCTCTAACTCCTAGGCTAAAGTGATTTTCCTGCCTCAGTCCCCCAAGTGTTGGGATTACAGATGTGAACCAATGCATCTGGACAGTTTTCTAATAAGAAGAGGATATTTAGACACACAGATTGACACCAGGTTCGCAAACACACAGAGAAAAGACCATTTGAGGAAACAGAAATAAGATGGCCATCCACAAACCAAGAAAGGAACCTCAAGAGACACCAAACCTGCAGACACCTTCTTCTGAAAATTCTAGCCTTCAGAAGTTTATAAAAATGAATTCCTGTTTTTAAATCAACCTAGTCTATAGTTTTCTGTTATAGCAACCTGAGATGACTAACAGAAATCATTTACCTAAGTTTTGGCTAGTTGTTTTACAAGTAGCTTTGCTTTCTGTGTGACCAATTAAGGGAGCATCTGTTGGTTAGAATCATGTCCAGATTGAGACATGTGCATTTTGGAAAGTCTAGTGACTGGGTATCCCTTCAAAGCCATATTTTAAAAGTATTTATTCAACATTTATTTGAGGGAAGGCTGATAATTTGAGAGACAAAGGAAGAGAAGAAAGAGTGAACATGATGGTTTTCAGTGACCCCTCTACTACCTAGAGAAGAAAGGTCTATGCCTGACTCTGAACTGTAAAGGAGTACTCAAAAATGAAGTGTTATATAAAGGGCTTACAGTTTGTCACTCCATCCCAAGAAGGCAGTTTGGCGACCTGCTACTATTACTTGAGCATGTCTTTTGTGATGGCCTTTTTGATGTATCATCTTGGCTAAGCTATAGTCAATAGTTTTCAATCAAACACTCATCTAGATGTTGTTGTCACAGTATTTTGAAGATGTGAATAAAGTGCTTTATGTATTGACTTCAAGTAACAGGAATTATGCCAGATAATGAGGATGAGCCTGATTCAATTCATTGAAAGTCTTTAAAATCAGAGTTAAGTTTTCCCCCAAAGAAAATGAAATTCAGTTTTGGACAGCAGGTTCAGCCTACGGCTGTCAGTTCCAGTGTGTCCTTCCTGATGGGCCTGCCCTATAGATTTTGGACTCGGCTAGTTATCCCTCACCAATGTGTAAGCCAGTTTCTTGCAGTAAGTCTCTTAATGTACATTTTCTACTGGTTATGCTTTTCTAACTGAACCATTACTGATATAAATTTTGGTACTAAAAGTGATTCTAGAGGATAGTACCTTAAGGATGAGGTTCCTGAATTTGCCCCTGGTTTTTGGAATTGGTTCTCTAATCTAATTAGAGTTACATTTATAAGACTGCTTTCAGCGGTAAAAAGGGCATTTGCTGTTTATAACATGATATGGCAAAAGACACATGCAAAATATTGCTATTTGATACTCCAGATCAAGTGCTTATAGAAGGGGAATTTCTGAGTGATCATGTATTTAGAAGATTTTAGTCAAACTAAGAGTTATGATGGGATTACTGGCTGCTTCTAATTGCTCTAGAGAAAGTGGGGAAAGAGAAGGATGAGCTTAGGGCTTCAAATTTTTAGCTCATGTTCCACATAAATGATATAAAAACTTCCATATCTGTCCTAATTGAAATTCTTATCTGCTGAAGCTACAGGACTGAACTTTCTGAAAACCAAACCTAGAATCTCATTCTGCAAGTAACTGTAAACAACAGCAGTTGAATTCTCAACCTTTCAATTTGTCTTCTATTAAAGTTAAGGCATTTATTGGGAAGAAATGAGATCCTGAACATTAGACTGGAGACATTCATACAGACCACAGTGAGACTGGGAATTTTTAACCTCTAAATCCTGTCAAGTCTTTTCAACCACTGGAAGTAGCCCTCCAATGGCTACTTGGAAAGTTTAGCTCTCTTTTTTCATGAAAAACCTGTAATGGCACTGCTGTTCTCCTCAGGCCCTTCTCCTACCACCTCTATTTGCCTCTAGACCTAATTTTCTATCATTACTCTAAGAATTTACTGCAAACTACATGGTTTAAATTATATAAATGTATTATCTTACAGTTTTGTATGTTATAATCTCAACATGGTTCTCCCTGAAATAAAATTAAGATGTCAGTAGGACTGAATTCCTTTCTCAAGACTGTAATAGAGGTTGTTTCCTTACCTTTTCAGCCTCTTGAGGCCATTCCTATTTGTTGGCTTAAAGACCCCTTCCTGCACCTACAAAGGTAGAAACAGTAGATTGACTTCTTTCCTTGCCACGCCTGTTTTTTTGTTTTGTTTTGTTTTGTTTTTTGTTTGTTTTTTTTGTTTTTTAACTGTAGCTGAGAAGCGTTTTTCACTTGAAGGTTTGCATGATTACGCTGGGTATTATCTTTAATAACATCTGCAAAGTCCCATTTTCCCTGTAAGCTAGCGTATTTATAGGTTCCAGGCTTTAGTCTGTGAACATCATTAGAGAAGTGATGTCATTATTCTGCCTATCATATCTCTGTGGAAGTGGGGCTCTGAGTCCCAGTTCCCACCCCAGGTAGCTGAGCAGTTACTTCTCCTATGAAAAAAAGGGCTGATAAAATTTTCTCCATTTGGTTACATTTGAGTAAAATTTGTATTTAAAATTTTATGCATTTATAGCAATGTATATTATAGATTGAAAAAGTATGAGTGTTGAACAATGAGAACACATGGACACAGGGAAGGGAACATCACACACTGGGGCCTGAGGGGTGGAGGGCTAGGGGAGGATAGCAGGGGGTGGGGAGATTGGGGAAGGACAGCTTAGGAGATATACCTAACGTAGATGGCAGGGCAATGCATGCAGCAAGCCACCACCATGGCACATGTATACCTATGTAACAAACCTGCACAATCTGCACATATACCCCAGAACTTAAAGTATAATAAATAAATTAAAAAAAAAGAAAAAACACACAAAGAATAAACTGCCTACCCTAACTTCCATGACGCATTAATGAGATAAATAATCTGAAAGCCCGTGGTGAAAAGAAAAAGAAAAATGTGTACAAAATATAAATAATATAAATGAACATCTCAATGAATTATTTTAAAACTTTTCTAACGACACTTAAATAATATTTTCATCATCCAGAAACTCCTTCGTGTCCCTTTCCATCACTATTGCCTTGCTTTCCCCAGAGGTATCCGATGTCACCAAAGACAAGGTTTTCCATGTTCTGAAATTTACATAAATGGAATTATACTCATGAATTATTTGTTTCTGTCTTCTGTCTTTACTCGACATTATCTGTGTGAGCTTTATCAATATTATTGCATATGGTTGTAGCTCATTTGTTTTTACTGCTGTATAGTATTCACTGTACGACTACGACAAAAATGTTTAAGCTAATATACTATGGATAAGGGGTTATTAGACTTTTTCTGTAATAGCAAGATAGTAAGCATTTTAGGCATTATAGGACTTTTCTTTTTCTGCCATTACTCAACTTTGACATTGTAGAACAACAGCAACCACAGGCAGTGTGTAAGTGAAGATGTATGACTGTGTCAAGAAAATTTACAAAATATGCAGTGGGTAGATTTGGCTCATGGGTCACACTTAAATATTTGGGTTGCTTCCAGTGTGACGTTATTATGAGCAGCAGAACCATGAAGTTTCTTGTACATGTCTCTTGGTGCTCCTGTGTGTATGATTCTATTACATATGCAGCAAGAAATAAACTGCTTTGTCAGCTTTAGCAAATGTTATCCAGTTTTCCAAAATAGCTTTTAGGAACAGTGCAGATGCTCGATGTTCTTATCAGCCCTTGAATTTTTCAGTTAATATTAGATGGGTGCAAAAGTTATTGCAGTTTTGGCCATTACTTTTAATTGGCCATTTTGGCCATTATTGCATTTTGGCCATTACATTTTAGGCCTTTTGGTGGGTACATAATAATGGTATTTCTAAACTAACCTTTCTCTGATAAGTCAACTGGGAAAATCAGGGGTGAATACTGACATTTGAACATATGAATTACATTGATTATTCTTGGGTTTGTACTATTTTATGCAAAATATGATCTGAAATGAAATTCAGGAGGTATAAGCATTGGGATTTAAAAAACCATTACTGGAATTTGGCTTGGTATTGGGAACAGTGAAATTTAAAATTAAATGGAAGAGTGAAAGCGATTAAGTTGCTTTCACCTGAAAAACTTTTAGTCCTTCAGTGTGGTATATATTAAAGCAAAATGTTCTAGATTTGGAACTAGTTCTAGCTGTGTAGTATTTAATATAGAATAGGATGTAACAAATTAAATCACTATTAAGTAGAATTAATGTCTGACAAAGCTATTCCACGTGACTTTTGTGAACAGAAACTGTGATTACATTAGTGATAATTTAAAAATATTTGGAAAGAATTAAACTTGATTAGGATGCTTTATCCACTAAGGACACTGGATCTTAACTGTTAGCAATCTCCAAGGTTCTACCCAGTTCACATCCATCTATAAAAGTAGTTGAAGAAGTTCATTTAGTCAAAACCCTCTCACAATGGCAAAAGGATCTATTGAGACTAAGGAAAGACAAACTGCCCAGCAGGAACCACATTTATGACACAGTCTATGTGTAAATATATTATCCTAAGAAGTGGGGTTTTGTTATTTTCTAGTTTTTTTTTTCCCCTACGAACAAAATGAAAAAGTTGGTGAGAAAAGTCGATGACTGAGACCAAGGGAGTGCTTCTGTTTTGATGTGGGTTCATCTTTTCCCTAAATGCTAATAATTCTTTTTTTTTTTCAATGAGATCTGATGCCTCCTTGCTTACTTGTTTTATAATATTGTTTGTATATTAGTCTTAGACTCTGCCTATGTTATTATTTGAGGCTCAACTCTTTGTTATTCGTTTTTGATGTGTGTTTCTTACATTAAGATCTGTATAGTTACTAACATGCTTTTTCACAAAGAATGACATTCTTTCTCATAAGTTTCTTTTTTTTAAATGTTGGCTATCTCACTGAAGTTGTTGGAAAGTCTATATATTTTATTCTATTTAGCAAGCACAATACCTTACTTGTGTAGGAATTAACCTGATAATTGGTTTATCTCCAATTGAGGAAAATCCTATGAAAAATCATTAAAAATTCTCAGCTCAAGTGTGTTTGTTTTTGGTCATTTCATCCCCAGTATTGTCTAGCCTTCAAAAATCCTTTGTAAACTTTAAAGCGTGATACAGATATTAATTTATAATGTTGTTAATCTTAGTGAACTTGAAAGACACATTCCTTTTTCTCTTTCTACTTAAAATATTTTGATCCTTCTGCAAAACTATGAGAAAAAAAAGCCATAGTGATGAATCCTAGACTAACAGGAGGAAATAAACTTGTTTTGTCTATTTCTATTATTTCTAGATTTCTAGATGAATACCATAAGATAATTCCAACTTCCAAAGTTGCATGATTTCCTTGCAGCTGCAAATTCTATGCATTTTGAGAACACAGAGAAGCCTGAGCTATAATGTATCTAATCTTGTTCTTGCTTTTTAACTTATCCTTGGTGAAGCATTTTAAATTTACTAAGTATAGGCTTCAAGAGCTCTGGACATTAAAGTCTAACTTGGTTTCAACATGTACATTTTTTATCCTTATACTAGTAAAATTCACACTCAGGGTCTGCTTAATTAGCTTCATTTTTAAAAGCCTAACATGGGATCATCAAAGTAACAAATCTCAACTGTACAACTTGACATCTCATTAACACTTGCTTTATAACATATGGTGCTTACATGATCTGAGTTAATGTGGGTGACAGTAAGGTGGTGGAGGTGTGTATAGAGAGTCCAATTTTTATGTCATTTGACATGTTACTTTAAAGAAAATACTAGTTACATTTACTGAGCACAGTATAGAGTCAGGAATGTAATAGAATCTCTAGATATAGTTTAGATAAATTACTATGTAAATTATCTACAAAACGTTGAAACATGGTTGACATTGGTATGATAGAGCACAGTCTAATTTGGTGAAGGATTGTCATGTTTTGACACATTTTTTACCATAGTAACTGTAATCTAATCAATTGCATTACCTGCGGACTACAGGTAGTATTTATAGTTATAATTATTTTTCTATAGTTTCTACGAAAAACTCTAGTTCTGTCTTCATGCCTTAGTTAGGGTATTTTGACAAATTGCCAGCTTCAGATTTAAACAAGTTTATTGAATAGACTATATGTTTACTTAACTTGTGATATGCTTTGTTTTATGGAATAAGAAAAGAAGAAGAATGGGAAATCATTATATTGCTGTTTAAAAGTTAGGCCTGTATTAGTTAAGATTATGCTAATAAAAAAATCAAAATGTTTAAGTATTTTTATTTTACTATTCATAAATACTTTTTCAATTAGTCTGGATGATAGATACTTCATTGTACTCTATAGCCTGAGGTGAATACATGGTAGAATTACAGAATTTGGAGTTCAGAAGGACACAGAGGTCACTTAATTTGACATCTTAACTTTACACAGGTAAAAAACTAGCCTCAGAACTGTGTCTTATATTTTGTAAAACATCAGTTTCTTTCTTTATGAAAGAGCTTCAGACAGGCCAACAAGTCTATGGTGAGTAGATAGAAACAACTGATTTGTTATGGCATTGTATTTAACATTCTGAACAAATGAAAATAGCGGCGTGGTAAGAGTTATGATATAGAGTATATTAAGGTCCCAATGTCATAAGACATGCAGTAAAATTACTGTAGGTAGTGATTTCTAAGTTCCAGAGAAAGAATTGCTATTTTCTAAATAACTGTAATTGGTTTTCAAAAATGAGACCTAGGATCTCAAGGTGTATATTCTGCACAACAGTATATTCCACCATGGATAAACATTAACTATACTCTCCTATCATGCTTTCTCATTCTTTTGTTTCATTGCTTTACCTGTTTAAAGCTCTATAACTTCTCGTAAACCTTTGAATGCTATATTACTTTTGGCATTCTTTTTAGATCAAGCACTGTTTCCATAAGAATACATGATAACATTTCAGGGTAACCCTTTAAACTACAGCAATGTTTAATGTAATCAGAATGTTGTGTTTTTTAAGACAGAAATTATTCTTATGGAAAAGTTATGATTTTGGAAGGAAGAAAAATAGGCAGATGCCACATGATATCGTGAATTCTTTAAGATTTATTTATGTGGTGTTAGGCAATATGGAAGCAAGGAAGGAGATCTTAGGATATACAAAAGTTCCAGTAGATTTTCAGCACTCAGATAAATGATACAGATGTAAAAAACACAAGAGTAATAACTTGATTTTTTTTGTTTTTCCTTTGATTCATATAAATTTGCAGATATTTTTTTATTTTCCTAATGTTATAAACAGCACATTTTGTTGTGAGAAAGTTGGGGAAATGCAGAATATAATTGAATGTATTTCTGTAACTATAAACAAAATATGACAATGATTTGTCTCAAATATGATAATGATTTGTCTTGATATGATGAAAACATGGCAAGATTTATCTGGAATATGAAGAAAACTTTGATGTGTAATTATTTTATTTCATCTTTTCTACTATCTCAATTTTTTTTATGTTATGTGGAATTTAGGTCCAGATTAGTAATATTTCTTTTAAGTGATTCCCTTATAGATATATTTTTTATATTTATTTTGAAGTTTAAGAACTTTATTAATACATTTGAAGTATAAGATTCATCATATTTATAATTGCAAAGAATATTTGGATTATGTCATCACTATTATTTAATACTGAAATTTTTATAGTTGAATTCTTCATTTGGGTTCACCATTTAGCTAGAATATGTCTGAGCAATTTCTCAGCAACAGCATATAGCTGACACACTCTCTGAGTTCTTGCTAGTCTAAGAGAACTTTTAGCTACTTTTGAACATGTGAGATAAATTGATTGGACATACAATTCCTGTTTCAGAATCATTTCCTCCACAAATCATTGATGGCTGGTATTTTGTGACAGAGAAGAAAAGTCTTATTCCAAGCCAATTCATTTTCTATCTTTTCTTAGATAATTATTTTCTTTTATTTGCTTCAATTGTAAGGCTTTTTTAAAGTGACTTTTTAAAAAATTATGCTTCAAGTTCTGGCATACATATCCAGAACGTGCAGGTTTGTTACATAGGTATACACATACCATGCTGGTTTACTGCACCCATCAACCCGTCATCTACATTAGGTATTTCTCCTAATGCTATCCCTTACCTACCCACCTCCCCCACTGCCAACAGGCCCCAGTGTGTGATGTTCTCCTCCCTGTGTCCATGTGTTCTCATTGTGCAAATCCCACTTATGAGTGTTGCGGTGTTTAGTTTTCTGTTTCTATGTTAGTTTGCTGAGAATGATGGTTTCCAGCTTCATCCATGTCCCTGCAAAGGACATAAACTCATCCTTTTTTATGACTGCATAATATTCCATGGTGTATATATGTCGTATTTTCTTTATCCAGTCTATCATTGATGAGCATTTGGGTTGGTTCCAAGTCTTTGCTATTGTGAACAGTGCTACAATAAATGTCTTCTTTTGAGAAGTATCTGTTCATATCTTTCACCCACTTTTTGATGGGTTTGTTTGTTTTTTTCTTGTAAATTTGTTGAAGTCTCTTGTAGATTCTGGATATTAGCCTTTTGTCAGATGGATAGATTGCAAAAATTTTCTCCCATTCTTTAGGTTGCCTGTTCACTTTGATGATAGTTTCTTTTGCTATACAGAAGCTCTTTAGTTTAATTAGATCTCATTTGTCTATTTTGGCTTTTGTTGCCGTTGCTTTTGGTGTTTTAGTCATGAAGTCTTTGCTCATGCCTATGTCCTGAATGGTACTACCTTGTTTTCTTCTAGGGTTTTTATGGTTTTAGGTTTTACGTTTAAGCCTTTAATCCATCTTGAGTTAATTTTTGCATAAACTGTGAGGAAGTGATCCAGTTTCAGTTTTCTGCATATGGCTAGCCAGTTTTCCCAACACCATTTATTAAATAGGGGATCCTTTCCCCATTGCTTGTTTTTGTCAGGTTTGTCAAAGATCAGATGGTTGTAGACATGTGGATTATTTATGAGGCCTCTGTTCTGGTACATTGGTCTGTATATTTGTTTTGGTACCGGTACCATGCTCTTTTGGTTACCTTAGAGTTGCAGCATAGTTTGAAGTCAGGTAGCATGATGTCTCCAGCATTGTTCTATTCCATTAGCATTGTCTTAGCTATATGGGCTCTTTTTTGGTTTCATATGAAATTTAAAGTAGTTTTTTCTAATTATGTGAAGAAAGTAGCCTACAATAAGCCTTTTAAAATGCAGTACTTTATAAAAAAGATTTAAAACATTGTTCCCGTTCACTGTATATCAAAAAATTGATATACACTTGCTTCCATATTGCCAAATGTTACATGAATAAATCTTAAAGAATTCAGAATATCATGTAGCATCTGTCTATTTTTCTTCACTGTGTTTTTAAATCTTCAAGTAGGCATAAAAATGATACATATAGGGTACTGCTTTGAAGATTCCCTTCTCTTATGTAAAAATATAAGGAAAGTATATTATTTTATTCATATTAATTCTTTGAGAAAATTATATTTGAACATAGACTGGTGTCATTATTTTTACAAAATTAGACAATTCTCAGTCAAATCTTAAATTTGACATGTGCTTTTATAATAAGTGGAAGGGATAACCCTATACATTCCCTTAGCTATGGTGTGTGTACATTATTCAAAGTTTACTGATCACTAAATATTTATTGGTGAAGTTTCAAATGGCCTGCCCACTTGGTGCATCATTTCATACTAATAATGAAAATAACAGCTCTCCTGTTTTATAATTTTACAGTTTTCAAAGCTCTTTCACACAGATTTAATCCTTTGATGCCAGCTGGTAATGAAATGTTTTCTAATTGTTATGCATCATTGGGCAGGGTGAGCCTAAAGGCCAAAAGCAGTTAACAGGTATTAATTATAGCCATTTGCTTTCCTCTGAACTTTCATTGACATTCCTACAGGTTACAATTCTTTAATCTGTTAAAGATTTGATTCTTTCAGTTTCTCCTATATTGATTTGTCTTTTAAGTATACCATATAGTGTCCAATTTTTAAATTTTTGTGGCTCAATGTATGGTGTTTCTTACTGTAAGTAATATAATGCAGATTGCTTAGATTTTCTTGTTTTCTCTGGAGCATATAATAATTTATGATGGTAACAGAATAAATAAATTTAAAAGATGGTTACTGGACCTGAAAACAATGAAGAGAGACTATTTTTATATAGCCCAGTCTTACAGATGTAGTATAGTTGTCCAACATGGTATTGATTTGGAAATTATAAAATAAGTCAATCACTGTGAATTACAAATTGAAATCCACATAGCTACGCAGGACTTGGTGGAGGCATTGAGTTCAGAGGTTCTGAACCTTTCCCATCTTATGAACCCCAGTCATACTGTCAAGAAAATTGGGTCTTATCATCATGGGGATGAAAAGTGGTTTTTCTCAAACAAACAGGATGAGTCATATTTAAAGTTGAACTTTAATTATATGCGTAATTTATGGTAAACAAAGTGGCATAAGATTGAGAAGCATTAATATTTTGGGCAGATTTTAGTGCTATGATTTATGCCATTTTATGCCAAAAAGACAAAAATGTTATCCCACTTGAAGTTGAAGACCAGAATAAGAGTGCTCAGCATACATTTCATATTACATAAGTTCAAAACAAAAAAGAGAATTAACAGAAAATGTTATATGTTATTTTTTCATATCAACATAAAATAGGATAACATAGGGAACACATTCTTTACAAGTGCCATGAACACCCTGCATCGTAACTAGGCTACTTCAGTGTCTAATTGGCAATATGTATGTATTGTACTTTGGTGGTGTTATTTCCTCACCTCTTGTGGTACCTTGCATATTGGCCTAAACCTTAACCTTTCCCTTCCCATGCTCCTTGTATTTGACTATGGCTCTTGCTATGAAAGAGGCAGGGCACATTTCTCTGGCCCTTGAGTTTTGGTTTGATCAGGTGACTTGCTTTGGCCAATAGAACAACTAAAGCATAACTGTATCAGCTCAGAGCCCAGGCCATAAGTGAACTTGCTCCAACCATGCCCAACTCTGATCAGTGGGTCCACAAATGTATGAGATGGCCAATCTAACTAAACACACTATCTATCTATCTATCTATAATCTATCTGTTATCTATCTATTGTCTGTCTATATCTACCTATCTACGTATCTATTTCTTTATATATCTATCTAATTCCCAAACTTTGTTGTCGGTTAAAGCTTAAAATCTTTATCAATATGGATTCCTTACAGGAAACTAAAAGGTTGTTTATCCAATACTCTCCTGTGGACTGTGAATAGAAAGAAGGCAAAAAAGTAGTACAGTAATCTAAAAGAATATAAATATATATCTTCTTTTAGAAAGATAACTTCCAGTGTCAAAGCAATGGGGGCTAGAGGCCAAATTTTTATTTAATACTTCAGATAGTTTTGATATGCTTCATGATGTAGAAAAGAACCTGTATACATCCCTTAAATCTCAAAATTAATTAAACTAATATTTATTGAGCATGCATTATGGGCCAGAATATATGTGAGAAACTGGATGTATAGTGATCAACCAGAGACACATGATTCCTGACATCCCAGTTGGTGGAGAACGCTAATATTAATCTGTAAATGCACTAATAAATACGTAATGACTAATTGTGGTAAGTGACATAAGGAAAAATACAAAATGCCATGGGACTTTGTAGGATGGAGCACTCTTGTCATAGGGTATAGTCAGAAAGGGCTTTAAAATGACCTTTCAGCAAAATTTAAAAGGTAAGTAGGATTTAATCAGAATAGAAAAGTGGGCTTTGGAGAAGTGCATTGCAACCTAAGGAGTAATTTGTGCACAGGTTCAGAAGAAGGAAGACACATTACATGTTCTTAACACTTAAAAAAAAAAGCCAGGGTGGCTAGACAGTGTCAACTGAGAAACAAGAGACCTACAACACGGCTGGACCTACAGGCAGGGAACATATCATCTAGGACTTTGTAGACCATGTAAATCTGTGAGACTTTATCTTAAGTTCAATGGGAAGCTGTTAAAATATTTTAAGTGGATGGAATTATGTTCTAATTAGCATTGTAAAAGATCACTCTGGATGCAGTGGGTAAAGAACCAGAGAGAGAGAGAGAGAGAGAAAAATGGATATTAGGAAGACTAACTGCAAAGTGGTAGCAATTGTTCAGGTGAGTGATGAAGGTGACTTAGACTAGGATGGTAAAGGAACTTTGGAAATAAACTGCAGAATTTCATGGTAAATTGGAGATTGGAAGTACTTAAATAAACCACTGCTGTGCAACAAATGCCTATAAAATTTCAATAGTGTATAACCATAAACATTTATTTAGTTATCACATCTGTGAGTTGGCTGTCTATGCTGGGCTCAGCTAGCAGCTGTGCCACATGCCTTTCTTATTTGGAATTGTTATACAGTTTTACTTATCACATGGTAGGTTTCTGTTACTGTTGTGCTATTGTTGTTCGTAGTGCTATTCTTTGTCTTTTCACTGACTAGATTGTAGCTTCTTAAAAATATAAACCAGTATTTATCAACGACCCACCCCATTTTTTTTTTAAAGACAGATTCTCTGTTGTTCAGGCTGGAGGGCAGTAGCATGATGGCACCATCACAGCCCACTGAAGCCTCAAATTCCTGGGTTCAAGAGATCTTCATACCTCACCTTCGAATAGCTAAGAATGCAAACACTTGCTGCCACACCCAGCTAATTAAAAAATTTTTTTCGGTAGAAATGGGGTCTCTCTGTGTTATCCAAGCTGGTCTCAAACTCCACTTTTATACACTTTTAATTTTTTTTTTTTTTTTGAGATGGAGTCTTGCTCTGTCACCCAGGCTGGTCTTGGCTCACTGCAACCTCCACCTCCCGGGTTCAAACGATTCTTCTGTCTCAGCCTCCCCAGTGGCTGGGACTACAGGTGTATGCCACCACACCCAGCTAATTTCTGTCTTTTTAGTAGAGATGAGGTTTCATCATAGTGGCCAGGATGGTGTCAAACTTCTGACCTTGTGATCCACCTGTCTTGGCCTCCTGAAGTGCTGGGATTACAGGCATGAGCCACTGCACCTGGCCAATTTTTTTTTTTAATATAGGTAAGCATTGACTAAACAAATGGTAAGCCCTTAAAATGTGTTTTATCTACTAATTTTTATAAAGTAGAATAATTGTCCAGAATTTGGAATGGGTATATTGAATTCTCATTGATGATTGATTGATTAATGCATTAATGTATTTACCCAGTCCTTTGTTAAGCAATCATTGTCTATCAGTTACTGTACTAGGTCCTGGGGGTGCAGAAAATTCTGAAAACTTATCACCATTCCCAGGGAACTCAGAGTCGTGTAAGTGAGAGAGGTCTACAAAGGAAAATAATTATGTGCATTTCAGAGTCTAAATTACTATTAAGTACGATTACTTGACTACTACAGAAGTCACATTTAAAATATGCTCTTGCAAAATAACTATTAAAACTTTAGACCAATAAGTCTTAATGATGTAGTCTAAATGCAGTGAGGTTTGTTTACATCTTCTCAGAGATCAGTTAGTCTCACTCCAAAGATATTGATCAATATCTTAAATTCAAATTCAGAATCTCACCACTTGTGCCTCCTACACAATAACCTTTACCTTTACTTTGGTCCCCATATATTGCTTTTGGCCTACTTATCACCAGAGATGAATACTCAGTAAATAATGTGGAAATTAATTTTATTCTTAACAAGGAGCTCAAAAATCAAAATGCAAGAGAAGAGAAATAATCTGACAAATTCTAAGTTCCCAGATGTCTCCTAATTCCCGGCATTATATGAGCATCGCGAAGATCCTTAAAGCTAATACACACATACAAAAGAGGATTTTATGAATTCTAATTAGAATTAAGAAAGAAAAATCTGGCCTAAAGAGATTTTATAATAAAAAAGAATGATATCCTTTTTTGTTTTATTCCCAGGTATTATGTAACATTGAGTACTGATACTGAAATCATACAAATACTTATTTTCGACTATTTTGTTCTAAAGATTTACAACAAAATAAAGTAAGAGAGTACCCCATCTTTAATTTTTTAAATAAAAAACATAATATTATTCCATCTGGAAAATTACTTTATGACACCAATGAATAAATTGGGTCTACAGCATTAGCTGGCTTGTATATTAGATTATGTTAGAAAATCTTGCCAAGTATGAGCTTGTTGGTTTTCCAGGCCAAAATAGAGGGAAGGTTTACAGCAGTTATTTTTGTTATTCATACTTCAAATTCATTTGGTCACAAATATCCAAGTTACTGAAGCTAAATGAGAATTTCTATTCATGGAATAAGTGCTAAAATGATTTAAGATGTAGTAAAAAGCTGGGGTAAAATTTAAAAAGATGGCTGTTTTTGGCCAATGTTTTTTCCATGTTTTATTTAAATACTTTGCTTTCTTGGTTTTGAAAGCTCTCCCCCACAAAAAAGAAAGAAAAGTGATTCCATGTAATTGAATTACTGTTGAAATGCAAATATTATGTTTTAAAGAAAATTATTGATCACAAAAGCTTTATGTTATAATTTCTTTTTAAGAAATTTCTATGAGGAATGGGGAAAATAAATTTTATTTGCTAGGTGAAGCTTATAAAGTTAGAGAACTTTTATTAGCTGACATTCAAAGGCTTGCGTTAGGCCTTTGTATGCCTATAAGGCAAAGCTTATGTACCTTAGCTGGTAACTGCACATAGAGAGCTGATAACTTAAAATTTGCTGTATACCTTATAAGAGTTATTTTCCTTATCAAATAATAGCTTCCTACACATCCTTTCACTAAGGTAACCGATGATGTTTGTAATGTTCAACACAATGGATTTTAAGTCCTCAGCAGACATTAAAATCTTTGATCAGTTTCTTCTTGAATTCTTCTGTTCTTTTGGATCCTATACCGTAAATTCTTTCTGATTTTTCCCCAATCATCCGACCACATGTTGTCTGCCTCCTTTCAAGCTCATCTTCTTCTATCTGTCCATTAAAGTTGATGTATCTCAAGGTTCTCCTCTTTCTTCATTTCCTAAGTGACCTTCTCCACATCTGCAGTTACCTTTGTGCAGGTGATATGTATTTACAGATTACCAGGCCTGATTTTTCCTTTCAGTTCCAGGCCTGAACTTCCTCAGCATCCTTGTCCATCACTTCATGGATACCTCAAAGGCATCTGAAAATAAGCATGTTCACAACCAAAATCATAAACCCTCCCCAAGATTTTATCATCTTTCAGTATCAGTGGATATCATCACTATTCAACTTCTTCTGACCCCTGTAGATCCAGTGGTCAGTCTTACATTGCCCACTTCTTCACCTCTATATTCAATTCATCACTGTGTCCTGTTGTTATCTCACAAATCCAGCCATTTCTCTACCATCAAAAATTTAGTCCAAAATGGTCTGTAATCCTCTTCTTGAAATGGTGTAAACAGGTATTTTTATTCATCATTACCTATGCATTTACAGACACTCTCTTTCACATGTACATGCACACTTGTATACATTTGAAAAGTATAAATGAGATACTGTCACACACATTATGAAATGGATTATTGTTTTGTTGTTTGTCTTGTTGATTCCTTAGTGTTTGTCAGTATATATAGATATACATCATTATATACTATGTGCATTGCATTCCACAGAACTAACCTGCCATGATTTATTTATCTACTCTCTGATCAACAGACATTATTAATTAAAATCATGATCAATGATTATAATGTCTGCTGAGAATTTAAAATACTGTTCATTGTGTGAAACATTACAAACACCACTGATTACCTTAGTGAAAGGATGTGTAGAAAGCTATTATTTGATAAGGGAAATACCTGTTATAAATGTATATAGCAACAGAAATTAGATTGACTTGATTTATTTATTCTTAAGAGAATACAGCAATAAATTTTTTATATACGAATCTTTGGGCAAATGTGTATTTCTGTAGCAAAATATATAGAAGTCAAATGTGTAAACCACGTTTAGGCACATGGTTTACAAAAATGTTAAATTTTGATAGTGACAAAAATGCCCTTTGAAAATGGTGTGACCTCAAGCTCACACCAGCGGATTATGAAAGTGCCTTTTTCTCCATACTGTCCTTAAAATGAATATTTTCAAACTTTACATTTTTGTGTAATCTTATGAGTAAAGATATGTAACAATTTTGTTTTAGTTTCAATTTCCCTGATTACTATTAAGGTTTGGTGTAATTTCATATATTTATTATAAAGTTTTCTCTTCTCTAACTTATTTATTTGCATCTTTTATCAACCCTTACTACCTTTTTTCTTGTTAACATAGGGACTATTTACATACAATGATAATTACTACTTTGTCTCTTAAAGATTTTGCAAATATCTCTCCAGATTACTCTTTGTCATCATCATTATTGTCATTGTTATTAATAATGATCTTTGTCAAAAAGAAGTTTTAAGATTTTTATGTAGTCAATCTGTAATTATTTTCTTTAGTTTGTGTTTGGTATATATTTCTTAGGAAACGATTTCCCAGTCCTCAAGATTAAAAGTCAGCATTCCATTCCATGAAAAAAAATTATAGTTTGTTATTTAATCATTCTGTAATTTATTTTGTGTATGGTATTCAGTAGGATTCTAATTTAATCCTAAAATGTGAGATGAGCTGGACTTATTTAATAAACCAGTCTTTCTCTTGTTATTTAAATTTCCTTTTTTTCATGTATTAATACACACACACACACATACACGCACACACTCACGTGCCTTTTTTTTTTTTTTTGATTCTTCAGTTCGTTCCAGTGATCTGTTTGTCTATTACTGTGCTAATACTTTGTTTGCATTTTCATATCTTTATGGTATGTTTTGATAACCGTTATGGCTAGTCACCCCAATTGTCCCTCCCAAATAACTTTGTCTGGTTGCAGAAAAATCCTAATATGAATTGGTTTGGGATCACATTGAATTTATAATTCTTTCATGAAGAATACTTGTCTCTTGAATGTTGATCATAGTGATGCTTGGTTGTGCAATCATCATTATGTTTGAGATTCCCTGTTCATCTGTCTATGGATGACATTTCTGTTTAGGTTGCTACCAGTTTATGGGGAAGGTGTGGAACATGCTGCTGAATTTGCCACTAGTTATCTGCCGGGAATGGGGACTTCTTGTAGACACAGCTACCTGGAGCAATGTTCTGATTATTTTGCCTCAGTTCTCGTAACCCTGGATTTCACCTGGGTATAAATGTCACTGACTTCTGCAGTTCTTCAAAGATTCTCCTGATCCTTTCCCCAGAGCAAATGTGATGTCCTGCATCTACTGACTCTGGCTTTGAAGGTTTTTCAACTATTACTATCTCTGCAATGATTTTCATTTTCACCTCTGTGTATTTTGAACTATGCTTTCTTATGGTTTTGATTTTCTGAGACATAACTCCACCACCGTTTTCTCACTTAGGAATTCTTCACATTTTTTTTTGTTTCCCAATAATGTCTTGAATTAAAATAAATATTACCAATAGAATGGTGGGTAATATTTTCAGAGAGTCCCTTAAAATAGTTTCCAGAATAAAGAAATTAGTAAGACCCCTCCCTGTTAGGTTCAGTAGCTGTATTTTTAAAGCAAGGATGATGACATACTCTTTAACAGGCTGTTTGGAGTTTAATTAAATAAGACACACATGTATCTTATCATAAAGGTACTGATGCATAAAATGTACTCTGTTAATGTTAAATAACATCCTTTCCCCTTCATCTTAACAAAAACCCAACCTCATTTTAAAAAATTCCAATCCAAGGATTGGAGGAAATATTATTGGTATAGTGTAGATTATATTTTGAAAGCATCTGCAGTATCTGATTTTTCTCAGGTAAAATCTGCTACCAGAAACACTGCAGACAGAATGATAGGAAACGGAAATTTAGTAAGTATTCCAGATTGGTTTGACCCCTTGGCTATAATCTAATAGCAGGAAAACTTCAAGAGAAAAATTATATTAGGGTATTCCCAAGAAACAATAGTGACACTGTTTGTACTGTCAAGCCTCTGTGCTGTGTAGCTGCTGCAGTTGCAATTCATTACCTCAATGACATCTCAGTGAAGGTAGATCCCAGAACAACAGTTAACACATCAATACAATAAAGGCCGTGAAGCAACAGAGTCACCTCAATGTGATAATATCATAGTAGCAGCTTTTAAAGCACTGGTGGTTGATTATTCTAAGTTAGTTTTTAAAAGTGATCATCTGTCCTATTTGTAATCATAATCAAAGTTTTACATGAGCTTTTCAAAATAAAAATTTTACAACTACATGTATTTTTATTTTTCAGTTTTTTTAACTCGGACTTGGATGCACATAAAAAGTGAAGGCTTATAGCAGGCATTAGTATCACCATGACCAGTGAGACATAGAGAAGTTGAGTGATGGTCCCTGAATAAGAGCATAGTAAGTCAGGGTAAAGCATGGATCTATGATGGATTTTTCTGGCTTTTAGACTAGCATTTTTTTCTCTGGTCTGTAATGCTGCTTTTCTTTCCCTTTTTGATGTACATGAAGGTCATTTGCTGTGATGCTAAATATTGCACATTTGCTCCTAGCAGAGTTGGCACCCAAATCAAAACATAAATAAATAAAGTAAAAAAAAAAAAAAAAGAAGGGCTGTATGTGTCTGGAAGCGTCTTCAGTGCATCTGAAATTTCAAGGATGATTTGGAGGTACCAATGACTCATGAAACAGGAATGCTAGCCAACCCTGATGTAATATTTTATATGAAGGGCTTTTCATTTACAAAGGTCTCAGTATTTAGCAAACAGCTATCCTAAGGCATTCATTTCATCCTTCACAGACTAATGATGTGCAAATAGGCTTGGATGGACCTGAGAAGTCATTTAACATACAGCAAGTGTTTATAGCAACTGAGCTAAGTGGATAAAAAAGACCCTGTTCTTTTGAAACTACAGGGTAAGGCTTTAAGCCAGCAGCCACAGTGATCCAGCTAAGCTGACTCCGTCCAAGACTCGGCTACGGGGAACATGACCACGGGCCAACTATATTTGCTAACCACACATTAAAGTTATGAAATGTTTATTTTTGGCTTTTTCGTCTAGGGAAAGTTAAAGATCATATCTGTAACCAAATAAGCTTATGAGCCCTCCATACTTCAGGCCTTCTCTGTAACCCTAGTCTGTGCAAACAAACTCAGTTTTATCCCTTTTATAAGGGAGAAGAGATTATCATTCTTTATTGGTGAGCTACCATAAGTACTGAATTATATTCAGTTGGTAACATCAGAATTGTTTTGAGCCGTATGTGAGTCTAATGTTGCGAGGACCATCTGTCTGCCTCTTGGAGACCATGGTCTTACTTGATTCTGTTGATACAGTTCTTTCTTCTTGAAAACCAGCGTGTTCTTTCTTCTTGAGAAACTGCTGATGTCAGGTTTTTAAATTGTATTAAGGAACCCACTCTGTTACAACCCACCCATGTGCCTATAGTGTGGAGTACAGGTAAGCTCTACAGATGTAGAACTTTGTTTCATGTAGTCCATTTGGTCCTCAAAAGAATTTTTTTCATTTTGAATGAACACTTTTCTTTCTAGAAATATTCAACACATTGACTTTTTGTGTTCTTAGTTTTGTTCTGGACTCTACTCCTAAAGTCAAATTCAGTTGGAATATACATATGATAGAATCTCACTGGCTTAAGCTTATAGAAAATGGAGAGAAGGGGAATGTCACTAAGAAGGATGGATTATTTTAAGTGAAATGCAGTTTTACTGCATTGAAGTACATTTGGCAATGCGAATCAGGCGAACAATCTTTTTGTTGAATGAACAAGAATGCGCTGTAATTTCCTTTCAACTTGTCAGCCCCACAAAAGTTATGGTGGAAAACAAAATGTCCAGAGTTTCCTGACAGCTAAGACAACAAGGGAAAACTTTTAGAATATGTATTGCTCGTTGACAGATAAGAGGAAACACAAGATTTTCTGAGCAGGGATATTTTTGCTGATAGTGTACTACAGGTAAAGATACTGCTGTTTATATATTTACAAGTTCCAATTAGTTAATTAATTCTCTTATTTTATTGAACACCCAGTCTATGGTCAGGCATTGTGTTAGATATTGAGGTTTATAGACTAATAAGATAAAGTACCTATCCTCAAAAAGCTAACAGTCTACAAATAAAATGATGCATAATGATTTTATAAAAGGGTAACTTAATTCAAATAGTATTTTTCTTTTTCTTTATAAACCTGGAGAGATGATATTAAATCTGAATTTATGAACTATATTCCTTGGTTATTTGAGACAGTAGTTTGAGGACCACATATTCAGCCCAGAGCACAGAGAATTGAAAGCAACAATAGCTTCAATGTTCATTACACTGTTTTTCTCATGTATCAAATATGCAAAACAGGTGTTTGGTAAAATTTGGGTCACAAGCTAGTCACAATGTATTTCTGAGATGTGTGCCTAGGGCTTGAATATCACATGTTGGTGACTGAAGACTTTAGTTACTACACATTTAGAAAGTAGACTTTTGATTTTCTTGTAAAACTTTTAAGAGTTCTTGTGGAGGTTTTTGGGTTTTTCTGCCAAGACATTGGAACAGTCACCATCTGTTCTTCCTGGAACTCATGAGGATCAATAGAAAGGACAATATTTTTCCCCAGTAAGATCTCTGAATGTACTTGAGTCCTTGGACATGCACTTGGTTGACTTCCCTGAAACCTAAGCCACATAGCACAGAAAAAGTGATTTGAGATAACTCAGTGACATGATTATTAGAGTCAGGAGGTCATACCTTATTTACAGTGCATTTTTATCAAATAATACATTGCTTCGTATACAGAACTCAATAAATGTTTGTGGATTGCAGAATAAAATTAAAAATAGAAGTTAGCAGTGTATGAGACTTACCACATCAAATGTTCAAGTAATTCAGTTGTTTCATCATTAGAGTACAAATACTCACAAATCTTGCTCATAAGAAATTTACAGGCCGGGTATGGTGGTTTATACCTGTAATCTCAGTACTTTGGGAGACCAAGGCAGGTGGATCACTTGAGGTCAGATGTTCGAGACCAGCCTGGTCAGCATGGCAAAATCCCATCTCTACTAAAAACACAAAAGTAAGCTGGGTGTGGTGGCACATGCCTATAATTCCGGCTACTTGGGATCGGGAGGTTGAGACATGAGAATTGCTTGAGCCCAGGAAGCAGAAGTTGAAGTGAGCTAAGATAGCACCACTGCACTACAGCCTGGGTGACACTAGAGTATGACTCTATCTCAAAAAAAAAAAAAAAAAAAAGGAAAAAGAAAAAAGAAATTTATAGTGCTTTTTACAAGGTAGACGTTAAACACTGCAGAGGGGAATGTTCTAAGCAGTGGAGAAGCACAAAATAGAGTAATTAATGTTGCCTCAACAGATTGGGAAAGGCTTTGCACTCTGAAGTAAGATGGCATTTGAATTGTGTCTTTAAGAACAAGAAAAAATTAATCAGGTAGAGAAAGATGCTATTTCAGGTGTCTATTGCTATATATCAAAACCCCCAAAACTTAGTAGCTTACCACAACATTATTTATTTCGCTCCTAAATCTTCAGTATGACAGGCACAGCTTGTTTTTACTCAGTGTGGCTTCAGCTGGAGTGGCTGACTTAGTAAGTTGTTGGCCAGTTGTTGGTTGGCAGATCAACTAGGGCTGCCATCTGGGGTTCTTTCTATGAAATTAGCTGGGCTTTCTCACAGCAAGGCAGAGGGTTTCAAGAGTGTATATTCAAGGAGACAGGAAGCAGCAGCTGTGAGCCTCTTAAGGCTAACACCTAGAAAGACAGCATCACTTCTGTATGTTTGCCCAAAATCAAGGAAATGGTAAAAAGACGCCCAGAACTTTGGTGGCCATCCTTAATCTACCAGATCTACAGAGAAAAAAAATGCTATTATTGATTTCTCAGTATCCACAATTTGGTCTGAGAATATAGAGAAACCAGCTGTGACAAGCAGCAGGACACAAAAGGTTATAATGGGGAATGTGTAGAGACGATTTTGGGAGGGGCACATATAAGCAAGTTATGAAGAGCTTTTAATTCTGTATCCTGAGTTTTGCAATTTATTACCTCCAGATAATTGACCTGATTATTTCTGTATTTAGAAAGATCAATAGGGTAGCATTGTGAAGGACCAACTAGAGGTAGGTTGCATTAGAAATAGCATGAATGGGAAGGAGCTCTGGTAACAGTGTATGAGAAAGATGATGAAATTGGGTGAAAATTAGAGAAAGGGGCTAGAAAAAAGCGATAGATTCCAGTCAGATTTTAGATATAGATTTGGAAGGACCTGGTTGTGCAAATGAATGTGTAGTTAAGAGATAAGGAAGAACTGGGTGTCCTTGAAGTTTTCAGCTTAAAAAGTAGGAGAAAGTACGGAACACAGAAAAAGAATCATGTTTGGGAAAAGATCAAAAAAGATGATTGGTTTAATTTAGGACACACTTTATTTGAGATATATAGAGAATTATTAGGCTACATATTTTAATAAGCAAGTAGTTTTATGAATCATAAATTCAAAAGAAAGTTCAAGTACGAAACACTTAAATTTGTAGTCATCAAATTCTAAGTAGTAGTCAAAACTAGAGGAATAAACAAAATCAACAAAAGAGACTATTTTTTGAGAAGAAAAGAAACTGGAGATAGAGCCTAGGGAACAAAAAGATTTAAGCATAATGATAACAAGACTGAAAGAAATGGAAAAGGCACAGTCTAAAGTAGGAAGACTAGAGGTAGGTTACATTAGAAATAGCATGAATGGGAATGAGCTCTTGTAACAGTTTATGAGAAAGATGATGAAATTGGGCAGAAATTAGAGAAACGGGCTAGAAAAAAAGATGAATTCCAGTGAAATTTTGATCCCACTAATCACAGTGAGCAAATACCACACCTGCAACACAAAGAAGGTTGCGCTAACAATATATTGTTTCCCAAAGTACTTTTTATGATCCATACATTTATTCAAGCATTCACAAATGAGATATACAACTTGTAGGCGTACAACTTGTCTTAGCTTTCCTAACATTGTATACTTGCAGCAGTTTTACAAAAAGAGGTATTCCACGGTTGAAAATGCAGGGACTTTAAAAAAGTTATTATTGTTCTAAAGCTGTAACAACTTTCAGAAATGCTAGAAAATAGTCTGATGTGTCTTCATATAAGATCTGTGCATTTTAAAACTTTTAGAATAGCATCATCCTTAAAAGACTTCTTTAATTTTTAGCAATCAGTGTCACTGATATTTGGCTATGAAGTCACAATTCATCCTTAGACCTAACCAGGTAAGTAAATTGCTCTCAGTCAAAAATTCAGAAAAAATATCATTACTTTATTAAAAAGCTTTCTCTAAAAGATTCCACAATTCTTGGAGCATACATTATGGGATATTTAAATATTGACTTTGAATATTAATAATGAAGGCATCTTAAAATTCCCTTTAGTGTGTTCTTTGCATATCTCTTACGGAATGCAAAGAAATGATTCCCATTTGTTCCCTGTGAGCTATAGAATCATAGAAATAAGGATATCTGTTGTAAGCTGGCAAGTAAAACTGAACGTAAACCACTTTTAACAGTACCTCTTAATCCCATACTACTGGGAGCTAACCTTACTAAAGATAAAGCTCACTTTGAATTGGAGTCAGAATCTATGTCTGGCTATGGGGAATGACTGGAAGTGTCTGGACATCAGGTCTGATTGTCAAAGGATGGTGTTACATAGACAAATTTCCCTGACCCAACTTTAGGAAGTTGTATGACAACTAGACGGCTTACCAGGAACATTGCTATGAGCTTTTTTTTTTTTTTTTTTTTTGAGACAGAGTCTCAGGCTGTCACCCAGACTGGAGTGCAGTGGTGCAGTCTTGGCTCACTGCAACCTCTGCCTCCCAGGTTCAAGCGATTCTCCTGCCTCAGCCTCCCAAGTAGCTGGGACTATAAGTGCCTGCCACTATGCCCATTAGGCTAATATTTGTATTTTTAGTTGAGACGGGGTTTCACTATGTTGGCCAGGCTGGTCTCTTACTCCTGATCTTGTGATCCACCTGCCTCGGCCTCTCAAAGTGCTGGGATTACAGGCTTGAGCCACCATACCCTGCTGTGAGCACTACTTAAAGGGCGAGAATGAAGGTGATATTTGGAAGTGCTGGCTTGGACAACATGAATAGTTAAAGGAGGTGAGGAATATCACCACTATGAAGGCTAAGGCTGCTATTGTCTTGAGCCAGCATTGGAGTAGTGGAGAGGATGTAAGACTTTGTAGTTCCATTCAAGAAAGTCTATTATCAATTCTTAAAGTAAGGACTTTCTGAACTTTAAGGTTTTATGTTCTACTAGGCACTTTGTTAATGTATTATTTCTTTTTATCTTCATAATTATTCTGTGATGGTACACATTGTCTTTCTCATTTTACCTGTGAGAAAAATAAAACTCTGAGGTGAAGTAAATTGCTTAGGGCCACCAAATTGAGAGAAGATGTAAACTAAATCTGATTCCAAAGTTTATGCTCTTTTCACTATGTGACAATGTCTTTCTAAAGTTTTCCATCCTATATGCCTAATTCAAAGGGATAACATTTCTCAAAATTTAATTTACATAACATAATATTCACCTATTGTAAATGTGCAGTTCAACAAGTTTTTAAAAGTGCATTTACAGAGTTGGGGAACTATCACCATAATCTACTTGGGGCATTTAGTGCAAGAAAACATTTAGGGTTATTTGTGATTTGTACATGGTAAAGTGCTTAATGACTAATTTTTATTAAGTAAATGAGAGATAGGGTAGGAAACAGAAACTTCAAGTGGGGCCAGCTTCAGATATATTGAGATGAATCAGATTTCTCTGAGAGAGAGTGACCTCTCACCTTGTCTATGAGCATAGACAAGAAGGTAACACTAATATGTATTATGTAAAGTTACAATCCTCTGTTCTATTTCACCTAAACATTCATTGTACCTTGAATCATATGTTTAATAATTCTTTGAAAATGTATAAAGTTGAAATTATTTCTTACATATTGCTTCTGCATTTCCTTGAATTATTTTTCTAACAGCTGAAGAGCTATATAAGACAGTAAATATTGAAGAACATGAATTTAGCAGCTAAACAGAACCTCAAGAACAATAATGTCCCCATCCCACCAGATCATTAAATACCTATTTAAACACACACAGATATTTTCTCTGAGCCATGATTTTCTTTCTCATCTATAAAATAATGCTATAATATCTTACCACACGGAGACCCTATGTTTCATGCAGGGTTTCTTTTGTGTGTTGTTCTGGGCATTTTCTCAGGGTAAGCAGTATATTATAGCAGATGAGACTTGACATTACTTATGTGACCTTAGGACAGGTAATCAGTTTTCTAAGCCTCTGTTTTACATAAATAAAATAAGGTCCTTCTTCTTAAGTTCTGAGGGAACCATCACTATAATCTACTTGGGGCATTTAGTGCAAGAAAATATTTAGGGTTATTTGTGATTTGCACATGGTAACGTGCTTAATGACCAATTTTGATTAAGTAAATGAGAGATAGGGTAGAAGACAGAAACTTCAAGTGGGGCCAGTTTCAGATATTTTGAGATGAATCAGATTTATTTGAGAGAGGCATAAGAAGATAATATGGATGTATCTCATTCCTTGATACTTGGCAAATAGTATGTTCTTGATAAATAGTCCTGAATAAACGATTGGATGAATAAATAGCTGAGTGAGGAATATTTCTGGTTCAGTGAATTACTGCAAATATCTCCTTGAACATGCCAGTGAAGTGATTCTGCTGTAGGGAGAAGACGATAGTTGAGAGGAGGAAACAAAACGGTGTAGGTAGAATTGGTTTGGTTGGAGAAAGAGGTAGGTAAGTGGAAAAGACAGGTGTAAAGAGACCTAGTTTTACATTCTGCTTCTCTATGAAATGTGAGAACCCATGTAGTTTACTTAACCTCACAACTTTAAAGCCTTAGGTTTTTATTTTGTTTGGTTTTCATTGTGAAGATGACACTTGTCATGTATGGTGAAGATGAAATGAGTTAGCAAATAGAAAGTACATGCTACAGAATTGAGCATATTGTTAATACTCAGTAAACATGAGTTAATTTTCTCTCATTTGGCCCCTCCCTTTGTTGTGTGCTGAAACTTTTGTTTTGTAGACATTTTGACTTTAAAATAAAAGAGAGGTATTTGTGACTTTCTAAAATGCAGAGATCATAAGCGTTTGGAATTTGAAGGAAGTGTTAACATTGTGGGTGAGCGTGGGAGAGTGGTAGAGTTGTATTGTAAAGTCCCAAATACACTGTGACATTGGGCCGATGACAACCTTTCACAACATTAATTTTCTCCTCCTAAAATACAGAAAATAAGAAAGCCATTTCTTGTGAGGATTAAACAAAATGCAGCATTGAAAATTATTTCACAAAGGGCTTGGAACATAGTTAAGCCTTCAATAAATATTAATTGCGACTGCTCTTTCCCAAGTTGGATTTTCACATTCAGATTGAATTCCCAAAGTTAGAAATGGTTGTTTTGAAAATAAAATGACATTGAAACACAAATAATCTGATTGGAAATAACCACCAATTAAAATCAGTGGAGCATGAGATTAAGAATCCTAAACTCTTTAAATTTGTGTGGGGTAATATAACTTATGAGTTGAGGCCAACTCATTTTATTTTTTACATTGTGCTGGAGACAGATGAAAGCAGCCAACATGTAGGTTTTAATTTAAATTTTCCTCCATTCTTCACAGTTACCATTATTCAGTATTCTTTCATTTTGTTTTATTGTTCATTTATTGAGTAGGGTGATTTAGTACCTGAATCAATGGGATTGCCCAATGCCATGGTACATTAACCTTATATAATTTTAAGTGGCAGTGTTTAGAGACAGCATTTTCTCTGAAGTCGTGTTATTTGACACTGACTTTATATTAAGGGTATAAGAGTAACTTAGTGATGGAAAGTCCGAAACAGTGATGATCACAAATTCATATTTTATGTGAAAGGACTTTGTTTTAGTAAAGGGGAAAAAGGGTAGCTCTCTGCAAAATGTTAGGAGATATACTCTTTCCCCAGAGTATTTCCTGGTTTTCTACCAGCAAATCAGCCCTCTGAAGTCCAAGTTGTCCAGAAGCCTGTGTCTCTTGTAAAGTGGGAAGAAACCACTCCACAATTCTGCTATTCTCTAAACTTAATGAAATGCTAGCAGGCTGCCCTGCTGTTCCTGTATCTTATATTTCCAGGCCTTGCCACCTGTGCAACAAAAGCAAGCAATCTATTTAGAAGAGTGTTTTTCATTCTCTTAACTCTGAAGGTCTTTATTCTCAGCATGAGATTATTGCAACAACTTAACAAGCCGTGTTTTCTCCCCCTATTTTCCTTTCTTTTCTTTTTGCACCTATGTCCTTTTAAGTCCATTCAGGCCTTAGGGAAACATTTAGTACTTAAGCTTTGGTTTTTCAAGCTCAATCGGGTAGAAAATCTAACACAGAATGTGTGCACAAACGATAGCTCTGCACAATAGGGACGAACAAATAGCACAAAAAGAAAGGAAGAATATGAGTGTTCAGGGAGCAGGGCTGCACTTGAATTCAATTTTCCAACAGCAGACCTGATGCTTTCTCTCAAGATTCCCAGGTTTCAAATTGGTTATATATTGAGGGCCAGTTACCTGGACAATGGGGGGAAATGGCAGTCGGTAATTATGATCTTGGTTTCTAGGTTGTTAGGAGACTAATATTAATCCCGAAATTGTATGAGGAATGTGTTCATCTGGCCATAATTGTGTAGTCTTCTTGAAAGCATTTACCAGCAATGCTAATTTAACATAGATCTCCCCAGGGAAGTATTTCTGAGCTAGTGGAGTTGCCAATTTATTGGTTAACTCAGGACTCTTTCTTCAGAGCAGAAATAGCAACAGGAAACTCACAAAAAGATACAGGTATGTATTTTCATTTTCTATTAGGTGAACAATTCATTGTAAAGACTAGCAGAGTGTGTATTGTTCTTAACATGGCGCCTGTGTTGGTTGGCAGGCAAATGATTGTGAATAGTACTCGGTTATATGTAATTAAAATGATAGTGAGATACTAACACCAGGTGATAATAAAGCTGTTTTCAGAAAACAGATTCAATTAGAATAAACAGATCAAAATGTTATCTTTCACAGTGAAATATCTATGTGAAAAATTATTATTCCTACTCTATCAGTCTCCCTCCAAATTAAAACATGGATTATAGGTGTCTTGGCATTTTTTTGTTTTGTTTTGTTTGCTGTTAAAAAGACAATTATGAACCCCAAGAAATTCTCAAAGTATTACAATTTTAGAGACAAGATAAAAAACCCATAAGCATTTGCTTAAGCTTGCTTTGTAAAATGATTTTTATTGATCACAATGAAGACTATTTCATTCTTCCTTTTGTTCTTATTCAGTTGTTTGCTTTTCTCATCATGTTTGTGGACAAAGTCATATGTACAATTATTACATATCAGTCATAACCTAGCATTTATGACCAAGTAAGTGATAACAACATGCACTGTGTAACTACGTATACAACATAACCTCAAAAAATCAAGTTTCTGAATTTTTGGGAAAAACCTTAGTAAGTTGTATATTTGAGACAGTGTATTTTTGAGATTTATGGAGAGTAATATGAAAGTAGGTAGTAATTTCATTGATTAGGACCAACTCTTGTACATATGATTGGTTAAGAGTATAATAGTCTCACAAATTTTATAGCTGTTGTGTGTAAGATAAGCATACAAATATTCTCAAAAATAATTTGCTTTGTCTATTCACGTGATTGTGATATTCAGTTTATTATTATCGGTTATTTGTTTATTATTAAGATGTCAATTATCATCAGTTATACAGACTATGATGTTATACATCAACAGTTATATAGACTGATGATGATAATTGACATCTTAATAAACAAGTAGAAGGAATAAGGGATAGAATATTATTATAGCCACCAAAACAAATGATCCAAAATAATTGAAAACATTAAGAAATGCCTTTAGATCCCAATAAGTTGTTTTAAATATCAAAATATATACGTTAGATTAAAGTTGCCAACATAATTTTACATGCAGATAGCTGAAAGTTTGTATAGCAAATTTATCTGAAGAATTAGGTAAGGTTTCAAGCCCATTGTTTCTTTTAGGGAGTAGGTGTGCATAAATCCTTGGGAAAGTAGAATTGGCCCCATCTTTTAGGTATGGTTCATTCATCATATAGCTGGATTCTCCTCTGGGTGTTGGTGTTCCTAGAAAACTGCATAAGGAACAAGGAACAGATATGATCACATATGTTTTGTCATTAAATAACTCAACATGCTGTTTATGATCAATACTCCAAATCCAAATGATAAGAATCAGTTAGATATTCATCAAGATGAAAATAACAGCTTGAGCTGACATCTGAAATAAAATTTAAAAATCATAAGAATTTGGTGTAATTATGACTCATACTCCTCAGCTTATTTGAAGTGTATTTTACATGTCAGTGTATGTTGTTATCACTTACTTGGACATAAATGCTAGAAATCTAAGAATTATGCTGACTACTTCCCATTCCCAAGCCACATTCGTAGTTTGTCATCTAGTTCTTCAAGTTAATTCAAAACACATCTTTTATCTTATTTTATTTTTATTGCCTTTTAGGTTTTGGAGTACATGTGAAGAACATGCAAGATTGTTGCATAGGTACACACATGGCAGTGTGATGTGCTGCCTTCCTCCCCATCACCTATATCTGGCATTTGTCCCCATGCTCTCTCTCCCCAACTCCCCACCTCCCACTGTCCCTCCCCTGTTTCCCCCGACAGACCCCAATGTGTGATGCTCCCCTCCCTGTGTCCATGTATTCTCATCAAAACACATCTTTACTCTTCCTACTCACACTCCGTTCAGTGTCTTATCTCAGTGCAATGGCCTTTTAACTAGCCTCCAGTCTCCATTCTATTAATCTCAATCCTATAGTCAACCCTGCTTCTAGAATAGCCTTCCCAAAATACAGAAATGATTTCCTCGATTACAAATCTTGATATCTCTCCATTGCGTATAGAATCAGGTACAAACTTCTCAATGAGTCACCAAGATCCTGAATCAGGACCAAGCCTGCCTTCCAGGATCATGAACCACCATCCCCCTCCACAAACTACACTTACAGTTGTATTTCTCTGAACATATTTTGTACTTTCTTATCTTTGAGCCATATATTTGCCTTTTATTCTTTCTGGATTGACTTTTCTCTCCTTTACACAGAGAGTCCAGATTCATCCTTTAAAGTGTTCCAAAATATTACTTCCATATAAATTATCTTCTTTGATTCCCTCAGACAGAAAAGCAATCAACTGGTCTCCTGGGTTAAATGTATATACCTATACTATAAGATTTAATATTATTATTTTTTTTTTTATTGTATTTTAGGTTTTGGGGTACATGTGAAGAACATGCAAGATTGTTGCATAGGTACACACGTGGCAGTGTGATTTGCTGCTTTCCTCCCCTTCACCTATATCTAGCTTTTCTTCCCATGCTA
>CAUYLG010006612.1:0-18251 GCA_963573385.1 Cacajao melanocephalus | reverse complement strand
AAATACAAAAATTAGCTGGGCATGGTAGCGGGCACCTGTAATCCCAGCTACCTACCCTGGAGGCTAAGGCAGGAGAATCACTTGAACCCAGGAGGCAGAGGTTGCAGTGAGCCAAGATTGTGCCACTGCACTCCAGCCTGGGAAACAAGAGTGAAACTCTGTAAAAAAAAAAAAAAAAAAAAAAAAAGAATTGAGGGTCTTGGGAATTTAACCATATCAGTGCAGTTGTTTTACATGATTGACTGAAGAAAAATGGGTGCCCTCTAAAGATTGTTTAAAATTTGGAAACAAAAAGAAGTCGGAAGGAGCCAAGTCAGGACTGTCAGGTAAACAGCTAATGATATCCCATCAAAACTCTCACAAAATTGCCCTTGTTTGATGAAAGAATGAGCAGGAGCATCATTGTGGTGGAGAAGGACTATTTGGTAAAGCCTTCCAAGGCATTTTTCTGCAAAGCTTTGGCTAACTTCCTCAAAACACCCCCAAAATAAGCATGTGCTATTGTTTTTTGGCCCTCCAAAAAGTCAAGTAAAATGCCTTGGGCATTCCCTAAAAAACAGTTGCCATAATCTTTGTTCTTGACCCATCTACTTTAGCTTTGACTGGACCACTTCCACCTCTTGGTAGCCATTGCTTTGATTGTGCTTTGTCTTTGGGATGGTAGTGGGAAAGCCATGTTTCATTTTCTGTTACAATTCTTTGAAGAAAAGCTTCAGGATCTTGACCTCATTTGTTTAAAATTTCCATTGAAAGCTCTGCTCTTGTCTGCAGGTTATTTGGGTGCAATGATTTTGGCACCCACTGAGTGGAAAGTTTGCTCATCTTTCATTTTTTAGTCAGAATTGTATAAACTGAACCAACTGAAATGTCTATGGTGTTAGCTATTGTTTCTGGTGTTAATCATTGGCCCTCTTGAATTAGGGCATGAACAAGATGATTTTTTTTCCTCACAAATTGACGTGGATGGTCTGCTGCTGCAAGCTTCATCTTCAACATCACCTCGTTCCTTCTTGAAACCAGTTGTCCATTTGTAAACTGCTAATTTCTTTGGGGCATTGTCCCCATAAGCTTTTCATAAAACATTGATGATTTCGCCATTCTTCCAGTCAAGCTTCACCATATTTTTTTGTTGTTGTTGTTGCTGTTGACAGGGTTTCACTTTGTCACCCAGGCTGGAGTGTAGTGAAGCAATTTCAGTTCACTGCAGCCTCGATCACACAGGCTCAGATGATCCTCCCACCTCAGCCTCCCAAGTAGCTGGGACTACAGATACATGCCACCATACCCAGCTAATTTTTTGTATTTTTATAGAGATGGGATTTTTGCCATATTGCCCAGGCTGGGTACCATAAATTTGATGTTTGTTCTTGCTTCAATTTTAGCAGAATTCATATTGCTTTAAGAGGGGTTCTTTTCAAACTGATGTCTTATCCTTTTTAGTACCTCAAACTCGATCCTGTTCAGCCATGTTATAACAAGTTTATTTTTGTACAAAAAATGGAAATCTATGCCTACTTTTTTCATAACATACATTTTCCATGAGCTAATATGAGACCCCTAATATTAGGCTTTGGGCAGCTGTTTTGCATGAGCTCCAGTGTCATATTTGCAAAACACACATGTTGTGATTAATACCCCTACCCATTTATCCAAAAGAATCCAAGTGAATGTTTTGCTATTTAAAAAATCTTTGTAAAAATGTTGCTTTGAAAAATGCTTTAGAAGGCAGATATGATTTAAATAAATAATGTGTAAAACCAAACATGGACCAGCAACTTTACTAAAACTTCCATTTTTTTCCTGTTATTATATAGCCAAATTAAGAAAAAGGTCTATATATGTAACAAAATATTCAGCTTATTTTTAAAAATCTCTCTACAACTAAAGGTATCAATTATTGTACTTATATATTTGTATACTTGTTTATTGTCTATCTTTCCTGATTATGAGGAAGCTCTCTTAGAGCAGGAGTTTTCTCTTGTCCCCTTCTCTGTCCCACAGTGACCAGTACATGGTAGGTACTGAGTAAACCTGTGTTGAATGAAATAACAAGAAAAATCAACCTTTAGCTGTAAACTTCAAGCACAGATATTTCCATCAGAGCTGTGTTGTATTATTAATGCCTGAATATATGCACTTATCTAAAATGTTTTGCGATGTTAATGGAACTTGGTAGCAAATATGGAATATTTTATTTTCGTAATCTGAAGACGATTTAATATCAACAAAATACTGTTAAGTTTTTTTTTTATGTTTGGCAAAGATAACTATATCTAGGAAATATGTAATTATTAACATATTGTGTTTTTACAATAAGCTCCCAGTTACATGAATTCTTGTTCATGGCATCCAAGCAGTACAATGCATTTGACAAAAGAAGGAAATACTAGAGTTTACATACATCAGAAATCTGTTATTTAGGGAACTTATGGTGTATTTTGTTGAACTGAGAGAAAAAAGATGTAGGGTTGTTTTTTTTTTTTTCATTTTCACACCCTACAAATTTTTGTACCATACCCAAAAACATCACATTGACAAGATCAGTAAAATGGAAAGTGTGGTATTCAACTGCTGGGGGATTTTTTGTTTGTTTGTTTTTGAGACAGCGTCTCGCTCTGTGGCCCAGGCTGGAGTACAGTGATACTATCACGGCTCACTGCAACCTCTGCCTCCTGGGTTCAAGCAATTCTCCTGCCTCAGCCTTTCAAATTACAAATGTTCTCGATGGTATCTAGAATGGTGAATCCTTTCCAGAAATTTTTTTTTTTTTTTTTTTTTTTTATCTAGAGATGGGGTCTCATGTTGCCCAGGCTGGTCTAGAACTCCTGGCTTCTAGTAATGCTTGCCTCAGTCTCCCACAGTACTTGGATTACTGGTGTGAGCCACTGTACTCAGCCCTTTCCAGAAGTTTTCAATTTACTTTGCCCAGATCTACCAAAGGAATCACTATCTATGTTGGCTATAGCCTTACAAAATGTATTTCTTAAATAATAATACTTGAAATTTGAAATTACACCTTGGTCCATGAGATACAGAATGGATGTTGTGTTAGGAGGCATGAAAACAGCATTAGTCTTGCATATCTCCATCAGAGCTCCTAGGTGTCGAGGAGCAGTAATATTTTGAAAGCAATCTTTCTTTCTAAACAATAGGTCTCAATATTAAGCTTAAAATATTCAGTAAACCATGCTGTGAACAGAGGTGCTGAAAACAAGCTTTGCTGTTCCATTTATAGAGCACAGACAGAGTAGATTTTGTGTAATTCTTAGGGTCCTAGGATTTTCAGAATGGTAAATGAACATTGTCTTTGACTTAAAGTCATCAGCTGCATTAGCCTCAAACAAGAGAGTCAGCCTGTCCTTTGAAGTTTTTAGGCCAGGCATTGACTTCTCTCTAGCTACAAAACTCCTAGATGGCATTTTCTTCCTATAGAAGGCTGTTCCATCTCCACTGAAAATCTGTTGTTTAGTGTAGCCACCTCCATGATCTTAACTAGATCTTCTGAATAACTTGCTGCAGCTTCTCCATCAGCACTTGCTGCTTCACTGTGCACTTCTATGTTATGGAGACCGCTTCTTTCCTTAAACCTCATGAACCAAGTTCTGCTGGCTTCCAACTTTTCTTCCGCAGCTTCCTCACCACTCTCAGTCTTCACAGAATTGAAGAGAGTTAGGGTCTTGCTCTGGGGTAAGCTTTGGCTTAAGGGAAGGTTGTGGCTGGAGATCTTTGACTCTTCCTTTCATTTGAACACTTAGAGGCTATAGTAGGGTTATTAATTAACCTAATTTCAATGCGGTTGTGTTTTAGGAAATAGGAAGTCCTGAGGAGAGGGCAAAACATGAGGGAACAGCAGGTTGGTGGAGCAGTCAGAACACACACATTTACTGAAATTTGCCATCTTTTGTGAGCACAGTTCATGGCACCCCAAAACAATTACAATAATAACATCAAAGATCACTGACACAGATCTCCATAATGGATATAATAATAATAAAAACGTTGGAAATCTTGTGAGAATTACCAAAATGTGACAGGCACACGAACTGACCCCATGCTGTTGGAAAAGTGGCACTGTAGACTTGCTCAATGTAGAATTGCCACAAACCTTTGATTTGTGAAAGACACAGTATCAGCAAAGCACAATAAAGTGCATTGCAATCAAATGAGGTATGCCTAGATATAGATGTAGAAAGTGAGGGCCAAACAGGTGAACTGGCTTGTCGAGGTTGAGGAAGCTAGTTGGTAGATTCCTGAACTAAATTCTCGACCTCCTAATTTCAAGTCCTAGGCTCCTTTACCCAGCAATGCTGCCTCACTCAAGAGTAGCAGAACTCCTGTGTCAGGACAATGGTTTTCAACAAGTTATTATCTGAGAGAATACCATTTTTAAGATTTTCTATTTTCTAAAACTCTTGCCATCTAAAAATTATTTCATAAAATGATTTGTGAAAGTAGGGGATATAACAAGGACAGTTATATGCATAGAGCAGGAATAATTGATTTTTTTTTCTTGTTTCTGCAGCACCCTGAAGTACTTCTGTTAACACTTATGTCATTAATTCTAATAACATGTTACTCAGGGGAAGGGATTATGTCTTATTCATCTTTATATTCCAACCAAACAGTGTCCAGAACATGATTAGTGAAGGGACAATAAACACTTGTTAAAGGAATGAACAAGCCTATAAACCATAGATGAGAACTTTATGAAAATAGGAAGGTGTATGTTTTCTACAACAGAAAGAAAATTTTTGTCTTAGAAAATTTTACTATTTTTATTTCTTAAAAAAAGGATCACAAATGTAGTTCCAATTCAAGTCCACAGAACATTTCACAACCAAACATTTCCAAATCAAGTTGCAGTGACTTTGAATAAGAGTCTTTACTTTTAAGGGTTATCTAAACTGAGTTGCCTGGGTTTAGCTCTCACAAATCATTACATAGGCTTTATGTAGGAAAAAAATAAATAGACAAGCCTTGCAAGAGTATGTCAAGTTATTGTTACGTTCAATTGTGAACAAGAAAATAGCAAAGGATATTTATACACAGACCAGGAAGAAAGTATACATACAGGATAGACTCAAGCAGTAATCCTCCCCACAAGGAAGACAAAAAGAAAAGCCCCTGCTGATTGAATGCCTTCAGCTGGAAATTTATGAATTTGCTTTAAAGTCAAGGAAGCTAATGTCTAGGCAATGGGATTTCAATTGCAGTCAAGGGGATTTTTATATTTAATAGTGACAACTAAAAAGCCATGGTCTCCCCCTTAAAAATCAGAGGAAAGCCATGTTGTCCCTCACCATAACATACTCCCCTACATATAAAGTATTATTTGCTATTTCTTGTGCTGAATTGATACTACCCCACATTTGCCAGGTTAAATATCCCACTATGAAGAATGAAATATGGTGGCAAAATTAATCTCCAGTGAGGTCTGACTTCAAAGCCCATCTTTTTTTCATTACATTTCTAGGTAATCTTAGGCAAGATATTTAACTGCTGTAAACCTCACATTTCCCATCTATAAGATGGGATAATAATGCCTACCTTAAACAGGTGTTGTCAAGATTAAATGGTTACTCTTTATAAAATATCTAACATATAATAATCACTCTACAAATATTAATTTCTTCCTCTCCCTCAATCACTAAGTGGTGAGTTCTAAGACCTAGAAAAACTTGAGAGAAAAATGCATCAAGGTGTCATATTTTCCCTTTTAATCTTGTCTTAGTGTTTTTTTTTTTCCTGCTCTCCAAGAGTTGAGAATTATATTGTTGAGAAAGACCAGACATTCTAAGAACCACGTGTTAGTTGTCCAGCCCACTTCACCAGGGAGAAAAAAGAAACAGGAACTGTCTGGTGGACACATTTCCACCAAGGGCCTCCACTACTTGGCACAAGGCCCAGCACTTTGTAGGTCCCCAATAAATGTGTGAGCAAAAAAGGAGGAAAGGAACAGAGAGAAAGAAAAGGAGGGATGAGTGGAAAAGAAAGGGAAAGAAGATTGAAAGTGATTGGGACTTTTCTTCTATCATAGAGCTCTAAGAGCAGGGTTCTTGACAGGCACAAGATGAAGAAAACCAATGTGTATCTCAAGAAACACCTTCCTATACAGAATTTACCAGTGTCTGCATTGAGAGTCATATAATTCTTGATTGACTCCTTTCATTGAATAAGAAGAAATGGAAAGAAACAGACCAGGAAAATATATCAATTTCTAGAACAAGGCACTGGGCTACAATTAACACAGAAGATTAAGAATTAAGAGGTGCCATTTTTATCTTCAGTAGGAATGATGATTAAGGAAACATCATGAAGTTTGAGGGGGAGGGCTCTGTGGTAGAAACACAGGGACATTAACTCATCCTATGTGAGACGTCAGGAAAGTTGCTCCACAGGCTGGAGCTGAGCTTTTGCATCTGTAAAATGCGGAAGTTGGTTCATATTAGTGGTTCTCAACATCAGCTGTTCATTAGAATCACCAGAGGAATTTCTGAAAGTGCCCATGCTCTACCCATAGCCCAGACATTAGCATCTTGGAAGGTGGGGCTCCAGGCATCAGTAGTTTCAAAGCTTCCCAAGTGATCCCAATCTGCAGAGGAACTTGAGAACTACTGGTCTAGATGATTTCTGGACCCTCATTACCCCTAGTGTGGTCCTCAGACAAGCAGCATGGGTGTCACTTGAGATCTTTTCAGTAATTAGGATTCTCAGACTTTATCCCAGACCTAAATAAACAGAATCTACATATTAACAAGATCCCCAGGCAATCTGTACTGACATTAAATGTTGAAAACACTGGCCTAGACACTCTTCTATGCAGCTCTTTCTTCTGACAATGCTTTGCTTTTGGTGCTGATATTACAATAATTTTTAGATCTCAGTGCCTGCCACATTATAAGTGTTAAAAGTTTTATACATGTGTCATGTATATGTATTCAGAAAGCACAGAAATTTCCCATCACACCTGTTCCACACGGGGTTAAGTGGAAATAGATTGGAAGAAAATGTAGCTCTGTAAACGGCACGGACGATTTTATGAGATTCTCTTCCAAGATTGTTTTCTCTTTGTAGAATGATGACGTAGGGTCCCCCTAAAGATCAGTTTTCAGGTTTCTCTTCAAAGTCAGCAACACCAGTGTAGTTATTAAAAACACCTGCGTCCATGTGGCAATTTGTATCCAACATCTTCTCACCTGGCAACACATCATTTCCATGTTCCTTCTCTGTTGCTCATACTATGTGACAACTCTGTTGTTCACAGCTCCCCCAGGAGATAATAGGTGGGTTGGTTGGGGAGTGTTTGACCTCCCCCAGACTTTCCTCTTGTAATGTTCACTACCTCCTTTTAGCCTCTAGAAGAGAATTCAGCTCTGACAAACAAAAAGCAGAAAGCATCAAAATGCTGAAACGAAAGCTAGAATGTTACAGATAATTTCAATGCAAGATGTTATTCTGACTTTATGACTCAGGGCTAAGAAGGCAGATAGCCCTCACATTTTAGACTAATCATGTTTTATTAGCACTTTTTTGAGTAATGGTGTATTTGGAGGAGGGAGTGATTACTATCTTCATGTTTAGGGAGAAGTGGCATGGGCAAAACTCCATAGTTTTTAATTCGATTCAATTTCCAGATATTAGGTAGCTGCTAATGTCGTGCTACTACCCATATCCCCTCAGCCTTACATTTCAGTAGGACCTTCAACAGTCAGTATCTCTAGTTATTTGTCTGAGGGCTTTCTTTGGCCTTCAGAGAGAAGGCTGACTCCTAGGATCAGTACCATAGTAGAAGCTTTCAGGTAATGAGTGAATGGAAGTGGTGTATAAATACCCCAGTTCCCTTGCCTTTTAAGTAAAATCATTTGGAGATGCATGTTCAATGCTGGCTGTGGGAGATCCCCAGCAGCATGAACCTCCAGTTGCTCACAATGATAACTTAAAACATACCTGATATTGTCTTCTTTTCTTCATTTCCTCACTCACTACCCATGTTCTCTGTACCTCAAGAATAAACTACTTTCACCTGAATCCTTGCCTGAGGGTCTGCCCGTGGGCAAACTCACACCAAGACAAATTTTATATTCCATTTTCTTTACGATCCTCACAGGTATAGAGTTCATACCTCATATTATTTTCTTTTAGTTTTATTATTTTCAGTAAATAAAACAAGTTATGGTACGGAGAGTTCAAAGTGTTTTGATGACAGCCTTGAAGAGATCATCTTATTACCTTATTCATGATACTCATCTGACATGTGAATCTTCCAAAAAGTGAGAAGATGAGAAAAGAGATTGCTGTAAGAGCAGTAGAGCCCAATGGGGAAAAGCCCTGGTTTCCGGTTTTGGCTCTATACTTGTTCGCTGCTTAACCTCTCTGACTCAGTTTCTTGGCACTTCAAACATGGGGAAACTAACTGTCTGTATCCATAGGCTTGTGGATGTTCAATCAGATAACATATGTTAAGTGATTAAGACAATATCTGACACTATTAGTTATGAGCAGCTCAATGGTCTAAGTAGTTACTGACCAAGGACACTGAATCCATGGGGATACCTTCAACTGTAAAACAGAAAACCCAACTAAACACGGCTTGCAGCAATAAGAACACCTATTGCAATGTAAAGCAAGATTCTGCAACAAGAATCTTCCCCCTCCCTACTTCTCACATTTCATTGGCCAGCATTAAGGCATATGCCTATAAAACCATGAATCAAGTTTCTAATCAAGACAAACCTCCTCTTTTTCTGTATCCTTTTTCATTTCTCACACCAGGTCACTGTGTGTCAGAGGACTACCACAATAAGCCTCAGTAGATTGGCTGGTGCTGTGGCAACCTTAGCTGAGTTCATTCATATATGTGTGGATTGGCTAATATACATGGAGCTTCATCGAGTAGTTTTGCTTCAAGCTATAGATCTGCAGGTTGATGAGGTAGCTTTTTCACCTGTTTCTCATTCTCCCTGGACCACCAGGCTAGGTGACACAAGGTCTTCTCATGTTCATAAATGGAGGGTCAGGTGTGTTAAGACCTAGGCTTGGAACTGGCACATTGCAACTTTTCTGCCCTTAAACCATTGATCAAACAAGTCACACAGCCTGGTCCAAAGCCAACGTGTGGGGTCATAGGCTCTGCCCACCGTGAAGCCAAAGGGTGTGGACGTAGGAAGAAGGACAGAAAGGGACCAGTCATTCATTCTACTGTAACACGTTGTTGGAACAAAGAATGTGTCAGTACCCAAATGATTCTGAATTCATATAGCAGTCATGTTTCTGCCATGAATTTCTGCACTGGTTACTATATTGGGATATCATCTTTGGTCCCACGTAAGTAAGCTGTTGCAAGTGGGCCTGAGAGATTACTTGCCAAATGACAGGGTTGCCCAGGACGTAGTGACCTTCCTGCTGTAGCATCCCATGATTTGCAGTTTGTCGAAGAAAACCGGGAGAACGTGAAAACCTAAAGAGAAGTGAGGAAGCATGTCTTAGGAACCTGCATCCTTCCATCCTGCTTCGACTTCTCAACTAAATTCTTAAGTCCTGGAGTGCAGGTATCACTGAAATCTGGACCATGCCTGAAATAGATGGCAGTAGATGGTGACTCTGACAAGTGTGAAGTGACTTGAATCTGGGGGAAGTTTCTGGGTGAACAGAGAGCGCGGAGGATGCGCGGGTCGTGCTGGAGGCGGGTCCCAGCCAGATGTGTACGGCCCGGCCCGCCCCGCCCTCCCTCGCTCACCCCGTCCAGCTTCATCCGCAGAGGAGTCTGGACCAGGCTTGCCAGGGCGCCCCCAGCCCCTCCCGAGGCCGCGAGCGTCCCCGCCGCGGTGCCTGGCCTCCCCTCTCAGCCTGCAGAAACAACACCCGGTAACTGCGAGTGGAGCCGAGACCCCGAGCGGCCGAGGAGAGAGGAGGCGGCCGCTCAGCTGTGACAGGGTCCGGCCGGCGCCCTCCCGAGGGGTCGTAGGAGGAGAAGGGAGGACTCGCGCGAAGATGCCTCTGCCCTGGGGTCTTGCGCTCCCGCTGCTGCTCCCCTGGGTGGCAGGTGGTTTCGGGAACCCGGCCAGGTGAGTGTCTGGCGATTGGCTTTCCCCCACCCCTGGCCTGAGTTCCCGCTTTGGGGCTCCTCTTTGCAGGCACCCCCGCGTGTATGAGCGTGAGTGTGCACGTGTGCCTGTGCGAGCTGAGACGGGATTTAACCTGGATACCAGGCCTGGAGCGCCCTCGGGCTCTCCTCCTTGCTCTCCTGTGGCGGGGATTTGCTCCTAGTTAGTTCCTTTTGCATCAGCTGTGCCCCACCTTGCTGCGTCCGCAGGGTTGCGGGAGGAGGCTCTGAGCGCAGACCCGTGGGTGCGTGCGGGCTTGGTGGTCTGCAGACCTGTTGTAGGGGCAGGTGTGTGAGGGTCGGTATGCGTGCCGGTGGGTGGGTTCTGTGTCTGTGCGGTTTGGTGATTTTCACTCTATTCATAAGACATCAAGTGCTTGTCAGTCGCTAGTTTTGCTGGGGAAGGAGGGAAAGAAACCGAGGACAATAAAGCATTTACTGAGCCAGCTGGGCTGCCCTCCTCACTGCTCTCTGATTAGTGTTGATGAACTGGAAAGAAAGGAAGCGGTTGTCAGGTGACAACCATTCTCATCTTGCTATGGCAATGCAGACTCAAGCTTTTTCCTACTGCCCGTGAGCTTAGCTGAGACCTGAAACATGTTTTCCAGAGATTGGCAAAGCTGCTTAGTAAATGCACTCTTACATCGTGCTTACTGTCGGCCTGGCACTGTTCTAAGCACTTTAGGACTATTAACCTACCCAAAGCCCATAATGGCTCTGCGTGTAAGGTACTATTATCATCACCTCCGTGTTGTAGAAGAGAAAAACGAGGCACAGAGGTGGCGTAATTTGCCTGAGGAAGCGTATCCAGTAAGCCATGGAGCCAGGGTGCAAGCCTAGGTATTCTGGCCCAAAGTCTTTGTTCTTCACCAGGGCACTAGGGCAGTCTTTTGGAAAACACCCAACGGAAAAGGATTTCTGGTTCTCTGACTGTGATGTCTTGCTTTCTGCTTAGGTGTCCACCAGAGTATGGTTTTTCTACCACAGCATTATTGGGTTGGGCTGGATAATTATTTGCTGGGGTGATGTGCTGCCCTGTGCATTGTAGGATGCTTAGCAGCACCTGTGGCCTCTACCCACTAGATGCTAGTAGCAACCTTGACCCCACCCACCACCAAGTTGTGGCAATAAAAAAAGGTTTGGGATCTTGCCCGAGGTCCCTGGGGGGCACAATTGCTCCCAGCTGAGACTGCTGAACTACAGAAATGTTTCAGTGATGACTCCGCGGGAGAGTAGGATAGGAGCTTTGGTTTGGTACAGGCTTCTTGAAGGTTCGCCTATCTTTGTTTGACTTACAGGTAAAAAATCTTTCATTAGAGTTAGCCATGGTATTAAGAGATTTTGAAGTTCAAACAGAACAAACCTCAAACCAGATTCTTAGAATGTATGATGGCAAGCTTCAATTTCCTTTCCATGATAAAAATGTAAGCAGATGCAATTTGCTCATAATCACATTTTCCTTGAATGCTAGAGGTTCTTGCATTGCTGGAAAGCCCACTTAAAAAAGACCAAATGCTATTTGGAGATGAGATTAATAGTTCTTTAGTGGCTGGCAAACTGACCTCCAGGAGCTTCACTTTCAAAGTGCCACCAAATTAAATTAAAAGCCAAAAAGCCCCTGGATAAACCAAAGAATATTAAACTGGAGAATCCATGTCAGGATTCTACAATTCTGCAGTTTTCAAGATGTGAACCATGGCTTCTTTAGACGATTATCAAGTTTACGAGCTGGTGTGTTTATTGTTTGCTCAACATGCTTGGAAATGTCAAGTGGTCAGCTCTTCAGGAATGTCCAGGACCCATGTTTAATCAGCTCTGGGCTCCACATTACGAATAAGACACTGTTACAGAGAAGGAAAGGCACCCATTGCAGAAAAATGTGTCTACTGGTTATTTTCTGGGGTTTCACAACCCCTAGGAAAAACTGTGGCTGCTGTATAGGGATTTCCAATATAAGCAACAGTTGTTGTTTTTAACTGAAACACTACACTATGATTTTATTACCTAGAAAATTATGTGCCTTTTAAATAGTACTTAGTGCACAGCAGACAATGAACACTCATGAAATGAATAAATCATTAGCTGCATGCATGTACCTGCTCTTAAGCTTCAGAATTTGGCTTGCCTTACATTTTTTATGTCATTTGGGTATTGGAACTATTTAGATACCCTAGATCTGCTCTGTCCAATAAAGCAAAGATGGTAACCAGGAACCGCAAGTAGCAATTGAGTACCTGAAATGTGACCAGTCCATGTTGAGATGTGCTGTAAAACGTGTAAAATACACATTGAATTTTCAAGATGTAGTAGGAAAAAAAGAACAGGAAATATCTCACTAATCATTTGATATTGATTACATGTTGAAATGGTAATATGGATGTACTACATTAGATAAAATTGTTATTAAAATTAATTGCTTCTGTTTCTTTCATATTAAAAAATGTGGCTACTAGAAAATTTTAAATGGCATATATGGCTATTTATTTCTGTTGGACAGTGCTGATCTAGAACATTTACTGATCTGAACTCCATCTCTAGTGTTCTAGCTCCTAACACTAATCTTTTTACCTTGGGCACATAAGATAAATATATTATTAACTTTGCTATTGTAGAGATTAACATTTGGAGCAACTCATTACTTACAACGTATTTCTGTTTTATGTTTTTTCTCTATTGAATTCAAGTAAAAATAATATGAGAAAGGAGGGAATGACTAGGTTCCTGCTGAGAGACTTTCCTTACAGAGACCACATGCTATGTGGAGAATTGATTCTCCTCAAAGCCCTGGTAGCAAAGTGCCACTGTAAAAATTGGCCACAAATTCCATGGCCTAAAACAACAGAAGTTTATTGTCTTGCAGTTCTGAAGGTTGGAAGTTCATAATGAATCTTATGGGGCTAAGATTAAGGCATCAGCAGGACTGGTTTCTTCTGGAGGCTCCAGGGTAGGATCCATTTCTTGTTTCTTCCAGCTTCTAGAGGCTGCCAACAATCCTTAGCTTGTGGCTGCATCACTCCAATCTCTTTTTCCTTTGTCACCTTGCCTTCTTTCTGATTCTTCCTTGTTTTCCTCCTCCTAAGAAGAACCCTTGTGATTATATCAGGCTCACTCAGATAATCCAGGATAATCTAATTTCAAGATCCTTCACTTGATCACATCTGGAAAGTCACTTTTGATGCATAAGATAATATTCAGTGGTTCCGGGGATTAGGATGTGTACCTCTACGGGGTGACGGACACGTTATTCAGACTTTCACAGGAAGCCTAAGCTGCAAGTATGTTGTTTTTGCTTCTGTGGGCTAGATTTTATCTTTAAACATGATTTTAGTGATTTTTGAATGGTTGGTATATCATATATTTCTTTATTCTTTAAACTGTAATTTGTGAGAATATACCCAAAACTCAAGAGCTGTGTGTTTCTAGGAAATAATAATGATCTAGTTACAACTTAAAAATCATTTCTGGGCAGTCTTATTTCAATAGTTAGTTTCATTGGCTTAGAAGGTGTTAAAGTCCTATTTATATGTAATTCATGAGCATAAATCAAGGTTTTGTAAACATTACAATGAAAATAAGTATATTACCTAGTCTTCATAAATCAGATTGGCATTCATCAAATATAATTGAGGCCCTAGTAAGTGTCAATCATTTTCAATGTTATTTCAATCAGTTCTCTCAACAACCCTAAGAAGTGGGTATTATGTTCATTTGACAGAACAGGGAATGGAGAAACTTGAAGAAATTAGGTGATTTCTCATGAATTACATTTGATTTGGTCTTCTGCTCTAAGACAAGTGTTGTCCCACTATTCCAACTGTGTTCCCTCAAAAAAAATGAATACAGAAAAGCTCACATTTTTACAAAGTGCTTTCTTACAAATGATCACCACTGATTCTGTTTAGCTTGACTCTAGTTCAGCACATTCAAGGGACATATGTAGAGTAAGTGCTCCATCCACCCAGTACTACCACTTTCCTTTCTAAGTTAGCATTTTCTCAGAAGCAGATTCTGTGTGTAGTTTATTTGAGAGGTGACCCCAGGAAGTTCTGGTAGAGAAGTGGGGAAGTGGGACAGAGAAGGAAAAGAATTGTTGTAAAAATAAGTCACCACTCTGAGGCAGTCCTGTTGGGGAATTCTAGGAGACAGTAGAACATGAACATCCTAGTTATCTCTCCTGAAGACAAGGGTGCCGGGGTGTTTATTATCCCAACAATCATTGGTTGAGGGCTTCTGGGGAAGGGGATTCCGCACTTTCAGCCTACTGTGCACACAGGAAGAGCTGCCTCCTGCCAAGATAAAAAGTTCTCAGGAATCAGAAATGAGGTTGGTCATGTACCACAATGCACCAACAACTATTTGCCACTGATCCAGTAAAACAGGGAACTACCACTAATGAACTTGTGCTCCTGGTGACAAATTTCAGGACAAAAACTCTTTTGAGGACAGTGGGGGCAGGACATGCAGGTGTCCTGGGGTGATGCGGACTGAATTATGTACTCTCTCAAGATTCATATGTTGAAGCCCTAACCCTAGTACCTCAGAATGTAATTATATTTGGAGATGGGGTCTTTAAAGGAGCTGTTAAATTAAAATGAGTTCATTATGGTGGGTCTTTATGCAACGTGACTGCTGTCCTTATAGGAAGAAGAGATTAGGGCCTTTCTCCTTCCCCAGCCATCTTGGTGGATGCTCTTGGCTGGGGGTGATCCCACACCTAAGACAGGAAGATGGTGGCTGCAAAGAAGACGAAAAAGTTGCTGAAGTCAATCAACTGTAGGCTCCAACTTATTATGAAAAGTGAAAAGTCCATGCTGGAGTACGAGAAGACTGAAGATGATCAGACAAGGCAAAGTGAAACTGGTCATCCTTGCCAACAATTGTACAGCTTTGAGGAAATCTGAAACAGCATTATTACAGCATGTTGGCCAAAACTGGTGTCCATCACTACAGTGGCAATAATATTGAATTGGGCATAGCATGCAGAAAATACCACAGATTCTGCACACTAGCTGTCATTTATCCAGATGATTCTGATATCATTGGAAGCATGCCAGAACAGACTGGTGAAAGGTAAACCATACAAAATTTTTCTTTAATAAAACTTGCCAGAGCTTATTTTTAAAAAATGGAGGAGATTAGGACAGAGACACACACCGAGGAAAGACCATGTATGCCCACAAAAAGAAGACAGCCATCTACAAGCTGTTGAGAGAGGCTTCTGAGGAAACCAACCCTACCAACACCTTGATCTTGGTCTTCCAGCTTCCAGAACTGTGAGAGAATAAATGTGTGTTGTTTAAGCCACCTAGTCTGTGGTACTTTGTTATAGCAGCCTTAGCACACTAATACATAAGGTATGTTCAGAAAACATAGAAGCCGCATGGGATCAAAGAACAAAAGTCCACCTGATCTTTATTTTCAGTTGAATGCATACTGAAAACTGGCCTCACAAGCTATTTGACATCGGAGGTTTTAAGCAGGAAATGTCAGAATAGGGATAATGGGCTTGTAGCAGCTATTTACCATGGAAACATTGTTTTTTGATCCTTCAGAATTTGCTGCAAGTGATAGAAAACTCAAATGACTGTGGCTTAAGCAAGATAGACATGTGTTTCTCTTTCACAAAGGTGTGAGTAGTTGGGCTGATATGGCTGGCCCTTCATGGAGTCAGGGACCCAGATGCTGCCATTTTATGGGTCCATCAGAAGGCCCTCCGCTTGTGGCCTAAGATGACTTCTTGAGCTTCAGCAAATATGTCCAAATACCAACTGTGTTGGGCCGTTCTTGCATTGCTATAAAGAAATACCTGAGACTCGGTAATTTATAAAGAAAAGAAGTTTAATTGGCTCATGGTTCTGCAGGCTTTACAGGAAGCATAGTGGCTTCTGCCTCTGGTGAGGCCTCAGGAAGCTTCCAATCATGGCAGAAGGTGAAGGGAGAGCAGGTGTCTCACATGGCAAAAGCAGGAACAAGGGCAGGGGAAGGTGCCACACACTCATACACTTTTAAACAACCAGATCTCATGAGAACTCACTCACTACCAAGGGGATGGCGCTAAATCATTCATGTGAAATCCACCCTCATGATCCAGTCACCTCCTGCCGGGCTTAACCTCCAACTTTGGGGATTACATATAAACATGAGATTTGAGAGACAAACGTGCAATCTATATCACTAGCCAATAAGAGGAAATAAGTGAAGAATATCCCTCCTCCCTTCACAGCCACATCCTAGAAGTGTTGCACATGGCACTTCTGTTTATATCCCATTGGCCAGAACTTAGTTCCACAGCCACATATTATTGAAGTGAAGGCTGGAAAATGTAGTTTGTATTCTGAGTGGCTATGTAATAGGGATCTTATTACTAAGAAAGAAGGGGAAAATAGAGATTGAGGTCCCACTGGCAATGTTGACTATGTGTAAATTACAGATCACATCTCCAATTATATAGATGAGTAAACTGAATTTCAAAAGAATAGATTGTTAAGTGATTTGTGCAGAATCTCACATTAAACAAGTGACAGATTTAAAAGCCATGATGTTTCCCAAGGATAGTTAAGTCACTTTTCATTAAATATTTTATCCAGAGAGATAAGTAGTACTTCTAGTTTCATCAGTTAACTTGCTGGGTCCCAGTGGGTAAGTTTAAATAACTGACCTGTTTTCAATGTGAAGGTCTTGTTTATTTTTTAAAAATTATAAAAAGTGTTAAAATTAATTCTATTTAATGCAACATTAACTGAACAGTTGATGTGCCCGAACATTTTTCTAAATGCCAGAGATTCATATCTATTGCCTCTCTCACACTAGACAACTTCATAGGGTAATCAAAATGTCTTTCCTTTTTGGCCAGGGAAGCCAGGGAGAAAGGATATACATCCAGGTTCTAGCCCAGTGCCTGGCACATAGTAGGTATTGAATTTAAAGTTAGGTAAATAAATAAATGACCAAGGAAGGGGGATGGAGAGGCAAATAATGTTATTTATATATAAATAAAAGTATGTATTTATATATATATATATATATATATACAGTATAGCATCTCAAAGAATAAATATATATGTTTATATGCATATGTATAAACATATAAAACAATAAGTTTATATATATATATAGGATATATATATGTATGTGTGTGTATATATATATATATATATATACACACACTCATATAAAACATTCCACAGAATACAGATAAGAGAGAAACTGAGTCCACATGAGAGAATCAGGGAAAACTGAATATAGTAGATGACATTTATACTGTTCATATGGAGCAAATGTGAGCCCACCTGTTATAAAATGGGAGTAGAAAACAAATATTCCAATGCTTAATTCCTAGTAGGTATTGTGATATAGATACATACCTGCAAAAAGAATGCACAAGGAAGGCATCAGCCCAAGATACAGAGTGGACTGGCCAGAATCTTAGGTCATAAGCCCAGTGGCTGCCCAGAGACAAAGAAGGCAGGCTGGTACCGGGCTGCGAGGAGCCCAGTCCTTCGAGCCAAGGAGTTTGGACGTGGTTCTGAGAGCAATAGCAAGCAAACAGGCCATTGCAGGCTCTGTGTTCTTTAAAGTTAACACAATCGTGACTAATTCATGCACAGAATTATGACACAATTGCACATAATTATTCAGGTAATGAGCTATCATTTAGTTTAATTGGCAGCATTTTTCTTTTCTGATGTAGATAATAATAGTGTGCAATAATATAATCCATGATATCTCAGATTTAATGAATACAGGTACAAAATTAAAACTCAAAATACCAAAGTAACAAACATCAACAAAGATCATCACCTTGCTCTTCAGTACACTCTTTGCTTGGTTTCTGGACACCACATTTATTAGTTATCTATTGCTATGCAACAGAATACTTCACAATTTAGTGGCTTAAAGTAACATTTATTATTTCACATTTTTTTTGAAAGAAAGAAAAAGAAAAGAAAGAAAGAGTGAAAGAAAGAAGAAAAAAAAGAATGTAAGAGAGAAAGAGGAAGAGAAAGAAGGAGAGAGAACGGGATTCTTGTTCTATTGCCCAGGCTAGAATGCAGTGTAAAAATGGGTATTAAAAACCTCTTTTATGCCAATAATTGTGCTTCACAGTGGAGACAGGAAGGAATAAGGGATGAAAATAACAAACAAGCAG